>APFE030846290.1:0-130833 GCA_000404065.3 Pinus taeda
CACTTCAGATAACTGAATATTCTCTCATAAATAACTCATGCATGTCAGTTCAGACAGAGACCCAGTTGAGATTAGATGGAGGGACAAGGTACTCTCAGTTGCAGGAATATTCCATTGTGAATATCTCTCGCATGCAGAAGGAGTTCATTCTTTGGAGATTGTGCAGTTACTTCTTTAGATTCGTGAGTGTGATGAGGCCATTTCTTACATGTGACATCATTGGACCCCAATAAAACTTCTGCAAGGAAATAGGAGGCTTGGAGGGCTGAGGAAAGGCATATCTTGTGTCTACTCAATCTGTGATTTGTAATGTGTGATTGCAGAGAGAGCAGGATAGCTTGAGAGTTGATTCTTTTTGTAACTTGAACATATTCCACTTGTATGATAATACAAAGATTGGGGTTTTAGGCTGAGGCTTTCCCCAGGTTATTTCTTCTGTGTTATGTGTGATTTATTTCTTATTCTCAGTTATATGTTTTCTCATTGATCTTGCTTATATTCGATTAAGCTTCCACAAAGTTTGTTGTAGAAGTAGATCTTGTATTTTTCTTTAGTATATTGCATTATCAGGTGATCTACAGTGGGAATTTCTACAGGCACTGTCAATCACTAAGGTATTTACCAGTATTTCTGATGAGCAGATGGATTATGGGCACACAAAGTGTAGAAAAAATTAAAGCATTCATACAATTGACTTATACTAGCGATTGGAATCACTTCTAGGTAAAGTCTCTCACTGAGAGGAATGGTGCACAAGATGAGATCATGTTAATGATGGACGAGCTCCAACTTCAATTCTCAGAAATGGGTAAGCACTAGAAAAGGATTGAGATTGTCATTTTTCATGGAAAGGGGCTAACCCCTCGTTACAATCATGTAAATCATGAACCTATTAAGGTTTCCATCTCCTCTTAAATTTCCAAGTGTTTTGTAGATTTCTATTTATGATTGTTGTTACTATGGTCTAGAGGTTAATTTTTGTGTTCTAGATATATGTTCATAACTAGTTGTCACTAAAAACTCTCAGGTTGATATGCCTTGGTATTATTACAGTTTTGAGGGCATATGTTTTCTTCCTAAAATTGTTATTATATTACTATCCTTTTAGACAAAGGTCTTACAATGTTTCCTATGTTTTGGTTTCCCCGGTGAGAGGCCAAGGAAACCAATTGGCTAGTTATTTTGAATTCGCACCTATACTAAGAATGAAGGGTATAAATTAGTATAAGACAATTTTAGTTATTTAAACATGCAAGAACCATAAGAAAATATACTCATAAGTAGTTCATGAAACAAAAGATATAAGTGCAATTCTTTCGAGATAAAAACCACAAAAACTCATTATATACTGAGTTCTTTGTAGGAACCAACCTACTAGAGAACCACTCCCCTCTATTGTAAGTGTATGTAGGCACCAACCTATTGGAGACACCAATCCATTTTACAATCTTCTCTGTAATCTATTTTGCAATGATCTACTTTGCTTCTCTGATCTCTAACTCTTTGCATTCACTTCTCGTTGTGTTATTTTAAACTGGGTACTTCCTTTAACCCAAACATTCAAATTTTATGCTTTACCAATTTAACACCTTCATGGTCAATGCTTCCTTCAACCCACTTTTCAAACTTGGTTCTTACAACACCAAAGCATTATATCTTACACCCTTGTGATGTTTCTAGGTGTTTATCAAATCCTTAAAACTCTATATGATGTGATATCGTCAGAATGGAACATTTTGACCATATATCAAGATATCGAGAGAAATGCCTAAAAAAATTAATACCATAAATAACCAGAAAATAACTTTCTTTTGGTCTTGTTAGACAGAAAATATTTCTGTCAAATGTGGGTGACCTTCCTATCTCTTGATGACCCTAGAGCACTAAAGTATGATGATATCAAAAGATGGATGAAAGGCTTGTATCATAAACTTCCTAGTATGGAAAGCTCTATTTTGATAGATGAAAGTCGATTCCCAACACTCTATCAAATAATGTTACCATGCTTCTAGTGGCAGAACCCCAAATTTCAACATTATATTGGGATATTTGGAAAATACTAAAAAATGAATAACATTAAAAACTGTTCCAAAACCAAGTTATTTTGGACTTAAATTATGGAAAATATTTATGTTAAATTTTGGAAACCTTTATGTTAGTTGACGGGCCTTAGCCTTGGGATATCAGAGAATCCTCTTTCATAACAAGATTATTAATATGCTTCTATCCCAGTGGATAGACTTCAATATGCAGATCCTATTCACATCAATAAGTCCCGTTATTTGATGATACAAAAATATCATAGCATTGAATAATGATAAAATATATTCTTTTAACAAAATTTCAATATGGCGATATGCCAATGGGCCTTAGGCTGTCAAGTGCTACATCTAAGCACCTAGTGATTAGCTAACCAGGTAACGAGATATCAAAAAATCTTTGAAACTATGTCTTGACTAAAAAGGTTGGTATGTTGATATGTCAAGGGTCTTACATCTTTAGGTGCTACAATTAGGCACCATATGACTAGGACTTACCTGAGCTCAAAATACTAGAGAAATTCTTGAAAATGTGCTTTAAAAAAAAACTCTAGTATATAAATTTTTGGCCTCCCATTTTGACATAACTAGCGACCCCTTTTCCACTATTATCCTACCCTTTGATATCTACATTGTCATGAATTACTATTCTTATAAGCATAAAAACCACTCAATAAGCATTAAGAGGTAATAATTTCTCATTTTCTTAATTTCATAAGACTTTAGTAGGTTTAAATTAGGTTTTTAAGATAATTTTACTAATGATGGAATTGCTAGTTGACTTTTGTTACCTCTAGGTGACTTATAATACCCCAAGTTTGTTTATTTTCTTAAATGAAGCCACCCAAGCAAGAAACTATTACATGGATATTGAAGATCCATCTAGAAATGTGGAGCATCTCCTTTGGTTTGCGCCTAGACCTCTCTAGATGAACAAATTTCTTGTCAACTGATAATTAGATCTCCTTGTGCGTCAACTATTAAAGAGATCATTCCTATGATAAAAAAACACTATTTGTATGCATTGTCATGTCATATGAAATTATAGTGTATAGAGAGATGTTGTCGATTTTTAGACTCCTAAGTTTGTTTAGGTGGATATAGTAGAGTAGATGAAGAACTATGTTTCTCGATACCCTAGTTATGTTGATAGCTTTGTTTCCTAAAATAGGGGAACCATGTTTATCCTTATAATTAGTATTTTCTAGATATATTGCATAAAGTATAAAAGGAGACAATACAATCATAAGGTTGTTTTTGAATATTGGTTGTGGTTTGTGTAAACACATCAATATTCTTAGTTGTAATGCGACATGTATTGTTAAACTTATTGTAATAAAATTTCTTCTAATGCAAGTCATATACTAATTCAAATGGTATATTTGTTGGAAACCAATAAGGCACTAAGAGCGGGTGGATATGAATCAATGTCTTATAATATTTCACAATTATTTACCCAATCAATTACACACAAAAATATAGAAAAGCATTGATCACGTAAAGTTTGAACATAAGAAGTCTACATAGAAATCCATATGGGAGAAAAACAAAAATTACTTTTGATTATAATGTAAATGAAATCACCAATGTCATATTGCATCAAGTTATGTAGGCACAAACTTATAGGAGGCTCCAACCCCTTTTCGTTGCAAGCACCAACTCCCACTATTTGCAGGCACCAACCTATTGGAGGTGTCAACTCCCATTATTTGCATGAACCAAATTACTGGAGGCACCAACCCCTTGATATTTATAAGCACCAACCTGCTCCAACCTCTCAAATCCCTCTTTCATTCATTTTTAAACTCAGATCCAAAGGCTCTTTAACTAGTATATTATTGAAGCAATTATTTAAATGTCAGATCTAGTCATCTTCTTTGATTTAATTTAGATTTGAACTTCACCTCTAGAGTATATATGATCACAACATTTATATCTGCTAAAAATATCTTATCTTATGGCTCAGATATGATATCAACACTTAGATCTACTCAACATCTCTTCTCCTCAAGCTCGGATTTGATATCAGCACTAAAACATGCTATAATTTGCTTCACATCATTCTATGCAACAACCTATAATGCACTTCATATTTGCATTATTTACAGCACAACAACATATTAGATCTCATAATATTCATTCATATCTGTTTTGGAATCTACTTCCCACATCAACCCTCTTTCTTCTGTTGAGACGCTCTCGACACTCCATAGGATCTCTCAACTCTCTACAAATTTTCTAAGCAACCTTGTCACTTGACTACATATCAGATCTCCAATTGATATCTTTTCAGCTTAGCTCCCATAATTCTCATTGTTCTCTTCGAGCTGCTTGTGCATTTGCGTGTCCATTACAAATCTGGCTATTCGATTTATGTACAAAAAAGCTTTGATACTCTAACATAATTTGGCGCTTGAATGCCAAATTTCTATTTTTGTAACCCTTGATGGTTAGCTTTTAGGTGCACATGATTGCGGGCCCCATTACCAACCACTAGTGGGTGACCCCATGGGAAAATTTTTCTCCTATATTTGTCTTCAGTCAACAACTAGCAACCCCTAACAACCATCAGTGTAGCCAATATATTGTGTCAGTTGATCTCCACTCCCTCAGTGAGTCATATGTCCCCTCACCCATCTATCGAGAGCGTATGTTTGAAGGTGGACCATCCAATCCTAAAGGTATTTCTTTCATTATGAAATCAAGTGCTTATGCTTGCTTTTCCTTGGGCACATTGGGTATGGATTTAGGGTGACACGGAAGGAGGAATGGTTTTGATTGTAGTCTTGTTCCCTCACCTTAAATGGGGTGTTAATTCTTAACCCTAGTCCCATGGGATCTGCCCCATTAGCTTATAGATTCATGACATGCACTACTTGGGAAAACTTGACTTTGGTAGCACAGTCCCATTGTAGTGACCAATCCAAGGGTCTAGATTAGACTAAATTTAATGTCAACCAGGTAGGTAAACTTAGAGGCATGTGTCTAAAATTTATAGACCTAAAAGGATCTCATCTACCTAACTAAGTGTCTACTATGACAGGCTACAACACTGTTTTACAAGAGATTGGAATATGTTTCCTTTCACAATTTGAATACCTATATCCTCTAATTTAATTAGCTGCTCTAAAACAGAGTGTTACTAGTCTGAGTTCTTAATCCTCTTACAAGGATATAATTCTCAAAGACTCTTTCCAGATAACACACTAAGCATACTAGAAATAAAATTCATGCAAACCAAAAACTCTTTTAAGCATACCAAAACTCAAAAACGGAGTCCATAGAAATACTTTAAAATTCAATGTTCAATTAAATCTTTTACAAGATATTGTTCAATAATTTAGCAATTGAATTTTCAAGCTATCACCATGAATCATACAATAGTACTTTCAAGAAATTCTAAGTGAATTAATAAAATCACAAGCAATGAAATGATATCAAATGCTATTCAGATCTGAAGTCTAAATGTTATGAAAATGAAACGAAAGTATACCAATCTTCACGTAGGGCCCATCCACGCGTTGATGGAACACTTAAAAAACTTCAGATGATAAAAATGTTAACACATAAACACTACAATTGATGAAACGCTGCCTGTGATTAAGTTCTGGAAAAATTACATGCAAGAACAAAGTTCTGGAAAAACAACACGCAGTCTTCCGTTTGCTCCCGTATGTATCCTTTCTTCACTAGCATTCCTTAAACTTTACAATCAAATGTAAATACATTATTGCTTCAAATGTTTCTGATTTTACAATCAAAAAGGCTATTTTTGTTTTTTTCTAATCCTAACTGATTTCTAAAACAAAATGAAATCAGTTTAGGTAACTTTAGGTTTTTGCTGCTTTTACAACCAAAAAGGCTGGGTTTGACCAGCATTGACCATGTATCCAGGAGCTCCAGATTCGATGTTGAATAGATTCTCCACCATGTATGTACATCCTAGATCACATCCTTATCCTCTATTTTGATTTTCCTGCCATGCCACATGTCACAACATAAACCAATTACAGGAAGTCATGACATCCCGTAATTTTGTTGAAAATTTCCAATTTTTAACATAAAAATCCATAAATTAAATTTAATGTAAAATAACAATTTATAATGCTTCATTAATCAATTTCAATGGACTATGAGGGGTTTATGGAAGAAAATGATAGATAAATGATGGATTTTTAGAAGAAAAGAATGGCAATAAAATAGTACCAACATCCATTTTCCAATTTCATATTTTTCACTCCACTTTGTACATTACATGCCTTATTTCATCATCTTCCCTCTCTCGATCCACATGACCACTAGGTCCACAAGGCTTTTGTACAACCCCTCCCCTTTTCCACATGTTTGGGTCGGGTCCGGAACAATGCCCCGGAGGTTGATGCAACTAAAAAAAAGGATAAAAGCATATCATGGCCACATACAAAAGAAAATAATATCACAAAATGCATAAGATGTCCAGGACGATACGTTAGGTCTCTATAATACTAGTGTAGCCCCTTTATTGTTATTTTTATTGTAGCCCCTTTTTGTTATTGTTGCACCCATGTAGCCACCATATTGTTATTGTTGTTCCCCGTAGAAGCCCACTATTGTTATTGTTGTGTAGAGTCTAATTATATTGTAACCCTTTAGACTCCTATATATAACAAGGAGGTCTTGTCATTCGTATCATCTAAGAATTATTCATTTATGTGATGTAAAAGAGGTTTCCCCCTCTAAGAGGCTATTTCTCAAGTCATTGATCTATCTTTTCTTCTATTTTGAGATCATTTGGTATTAGGGTTTTGGATTCTAGGGTTTCTCTGCTTCAAATCGGATATCTTGGTATATTATTTATAGATTTTTTTCTATGAGGCTTCAAAAGCTGAAATTTTGACCACATGGACTAAAATCTTGATAAAATTCGTGTAAAAATTTCAGACATTGGTTTGCTATATTTTCTGAGATATGATCCGAAGAAGTTAGGGTCTTTGCAAGCTCCAAAATTCAATCTGAAAAAAGACAACGTAGGGAAAATCGTCATAAATTTCTCTCCAACCATCGGATTTGAATTTCGTAAAAAGTGAATGAAATTGCACAAACTGTAGTGTTTTGTATACCATTTTCAGGGATGAAGGTCAAAACAATGACACGTGGTACTTCGTACATGTTCGCTCTACTAAACCAGTCCATAATCAAGTCATCGTGGGAGATTTGGCATAACTTTATCTTGAAGATTCTAAGCTTGGTTTGAATTGTGACATTGGAAAGAAAAATTAGAGGATATCGTAGGACTAAATTTCAAACCTTGGGAGGCCAAAATCGTAGAGATGAAACAATTTCAATATCGTGCCCCTAAAAGTAAGAAAAATTTCTGTATTTTTTTAAAAACATTTTCATACTTTTTATTTAAAAAATTCATTTGAAGTGATTCAAAGGCCATAGTGAAGCATATATATCATTATTTGATTCCAAAATTCCTTGAAAAAAAATGGATACACCTAGTAAGCAATTAGAAATCTCTACTATGACGCATGAAGAAGAGAAAGAAATGCAACATGATATATCAAAATTACAAGACCAAGTGGAACAAATTTCTTTCTTGCAAAGAGTAACCAAAAATGAATTGGAATCTAAGATGGATGGTTTAGAAGAAAAACTAAAAGGAAACATAGATGTTTTTAAAGTAGACATGGACGCAATGCATGTGAAGTTCGAAGGGTTGAAAAAATTGTTGCAAGAAAGTCTTCCCAGTGGTGACAAGGTAATCCATGAAAATCATGATGAGCACAAAAGGAATATGAATTATGATTTAGAGACTCCAATGTGGGGTTTAAGAGCCACTACATTCCAAAGATAGATATGAGAAATTTTGATGGCAAGGATCGAGTAACATGGATACTGCAGATGGAGCAATATTTTGATCTGCATGATGTGCAACACACACAAAAGGTACATATTGCATCTTTATATTTAGAACCCAATTTATTTGTATAGTATCGATGACTTTATTCTCATAAATCACTTGTAATTTGGTCAATTTTTGCAGAGGAAATGATATCACATTATGAGAATACAAATAGCAACACCTTCTTTAGTCAATTGTTAAGTCTCAAACAAAAGGGTTCAATGGAAGAGCACATTGAGGACTTCAAAAAATTGAATATCAGGGTAACTGTTATTCGAAAGGAGCATAAGGTTCATGCCTTCATAGAGACTTTAAAGAATAAAATCCAACATGAGGTTTGTCTTTGGGAACCTAATTCATTGGGGAAGGCATTCAGGGTGACAAGAAAATTTGAGAGGAAAATTATGGCAAAAACGAAGTATACCTCTCACAACTATAAAGATGGAAGTGTTGTTTCTCCTAACCTTCCACAACCTACAAGGTTGACACCACAAAAATTGGAGGAAAAAATAGAAAAAGGGATTTGTTATAGTTGTGATAGAAAATACACTAAAGGTCATAAGTGTGTTGAGAATAAATTATATCACATAGATAGTGAAGAGTAGGAAGAAATGGAACAAGAAACATCAAAAGAAGATGATATACACCATGAACCAACCACAAAGAAAGAAGAAATGAATTCAACCATATCTTGTAATGCATTGACAAGAATTACCAGTCCTCAAACTCTCAAGATAGAAGGATATATCAACAAGAAAAATGTAATAATTGTTGGGTTGTGTTATATTCTCTCGACGACTAACCTACGTAGTGAACCGGGGGGTTAGATGGGGGGCGGAGCCCCCCCTTCGTTGCGTTGATTGCATAGCGGGGGGTCTGAGGGGGGCAGGTAGCCCCCCTCTACAGGGTTCGGGGCAGCACCCCGAGAAAATTTTTATTGGACCCTATATTAGGTTGGGCGAACCTACCTATGGTTTTTGGTCCATGGTTTTGGACGCGATGGTTTTCGGTCCATGGTATTGGATGCTTCGGCCTGTATAAATATGTATTGTAACATTGAAAGGAATATAACGAAAAATCAAGCTGGTAGTCTCGGTTTTGAGATCCAGTGGGAAATCTCTTTGTATATGTGTTTTATGTGTTATGCTCTTGCATTTTTATTTTTCCTGTGATTTAGAATTCGTATGCAGGTAATTTCTGTACAGGGTTAAAACCTACAATAATGTTGATTGATTAGAGTAGTACCCATTATTTTATTCTTTGTAAGATAGCCAAGGAATTAAATTATTTTCTATATCCAACACGAGAGTGTGAAGTGATGGTTGCAAATGGAGGAACTATAAATTGCTTCGGAAAGTGCCATAATATCAAGCTAACCATGGGGAAATATGTATTGAATAGTCCAATGCTTTCCATTCCAATGGGTGGTGCTCATGATGGACTAGGATTCCAATGGTTACAATCTTTGGGGATGATAACTTTTAATTTTCAAGAACTTTTCTTGATTTTTTTTGGGAATGAAGGAAATTGAATTAAGGGGTATCACAAGGAAACTAGAGAAGATAATTATCTCTAATGACATGACAAATATTTTGAATAAAGAACAACAGGGCGTAATTGCACAACTATGCTCAAGTCTAGAGGTTCAAACATTGAAATCATCTATTTCTTCGTATCTCTAAAAATTCTTGGACAATCATTCCAAGGTACCTGATGATGAGGCTCATCAATAGGTAGATTATAAGGGTCATGATGCCATCCTACAACTTTAGAACGACCCCTTTATCACATTTATTTACAATTTTTTTTTTAATGCTTAATGAGAAGGGTAAAAGATGTTTGTTATGTCATGTGGCCTAATATGATTTAATTGCAAGAAATGGAGCATTTTTAAAATGATTTCTATGCAAAGGCTCGGAGTAGACAACAAATAAAGATTCTAGAAGTTTTCCACCTCTTTAACTCTTTCAATCAACCCAAGATCACAACACACAACACTCTTTCTCATTTATTAAGAATTGTAGCCCTGCATTAGATACATTAATCCAAGAGTACCATCGAAGGACACAATCCACACATTACCTAATTATTTGAATGGCTTGTGCAAGAGTGTCACGATCACCAACGCACTATCAAATTCTTGTTTTGCTTGGTTAATGAAAACATGATGTAGCTAAGAACACTCTAGCGGAGGTCTTGGATTTAATTAAAAATCGCAGTTAAGAAGATTCTTGAAGACAACAAAAAAAAAGAAGGATTTTTCAAAGTCTTCCTCCAAAAGCTTAATTTCATCTCAGCATTTAACATCCGAATTTTCCCGGAAACCCTCGGTGATAAAGCTAGTGAAAAAGACAATTACGGAAAAAAATAAAGCTGCCATGCATTATATTTCAATAATATACCTTAAGTGGGTCAACCAATTAATTGGATTTTGGATTGCGTAATGATGATGTCATCTGTGCTTTTTAGAAAGTTCTACAAAACCTTTATACAGAGCATACTTCATGCAAAGCGCTAGATAAAAAAATTAATTTAATCCACTGTCACTATTTCCTTCCTTTTCCAACACCAATACTCTACACTCCTTTTCCTAAAACTATATTCAAATCACGAGATTTTAGATGTGATATGAAACCAGGCTTTGATTCAATTTAAACTTATCACAAGTCGTCTTATTCGGAATTCCAAGCTTTAGTTCGTTGAAGCCTGCAGTGGCATCAAATTGTTTTGCAACGCAGTGAGCAGTGGTGCATCATTGAGATATCTTGCATGCAAATACACGTTAATATCCAGCGTACACCATGCCAGAGATTTTATAGGCACTTCATACTTTACAATGACATTAGGAATTTTTCCCTCCATCCTTGTTTATATTGGCCATTGGTTTGATCATTATCTTTAAAGTTGAATATAATTCCTCCATCATTTTGTTGGCTTATGGGGGCTTGACCCAGGTTCAAAGCTATTTATCCAAACAAATCCCTACACTATTGGCCCTTTCGAAATCAGTCCACCAAGTGCAAATTGAAGTCTCACCCGAAGCAGTTTGGGGGGATGCTAGAACCAAGTTTCCTCACCCTTGAGATGGTTGTGATGTCAGTTTATTCCAACTAGACCTTGCCTTCGTGCAGGTTGCTTCGCACTATGTTCTAACCTTCAGTACCTTCGCAATCTGTTACCATTGGCTTTTGTACAGCCCTAACCAGGGGCAGAGATGCTTTCGCATCACTAGGGCAGTGAATTGTGATGTTTCCCAAACTACGCCAAGTATCTTACTTATCTTCTTAGCAGATCTTAATTATCTTCACGTAAACAGATGTTCTAACTTTCGTTCACTTAACCAATACAGTTATACACATCCACGCATCATATAAGCATTAGAAGTGAAATTCATACCCAATGTAATGAATGCACAAACAGGAAATAAATACACAGAAATGATAGAATCTTCTCCTTATTAATACTTCCAGAAGGTTATAGACTCGACTCGCCCTATGCACTCAGCTGCAGGGGTCCGCGCACTCAGTTGTGGACTACTAGGCCTATGTGAACTCTGTTGCAGAGCCTCTACCTACGCTATGACCCAAACTTAGACTTCTACTCCAGAGCTATCTCGCATACATCCTTATTCCATCTCTGTATTATGCTTAATTTCTTTTTTTTATCTACTTAGAGCTTCACTCTATTTATACAATTCCATAGTCCGTGGACCATGGGTAGATCTTCTACAGCCGACACTACATTATTAAAATAAGGGTCGACAACCCTATGACTCTTTAACAACTATGTGCTTCACGCCCATAAAATGTGGAGTCTTTACATTGGTATTACAAAATCGGACCAAAATCTGGGCTCTAAGCCCTAGAAATTCGCTTGGGGGATCCTACGCCCAATAGGCCCCCAGCACAAACATCATGACTTGCCCGTAGGTCACTCTACAAGTGCGGATATCTTAGCAGGAAGACCTCCCAACTCTGATTGGATTGCTACAAGTTCGACAATGCACTGAGCAGCTACCTGCTGAACTTCCTCTACACGTTGTTCGGTCACTGCTGTTGCTGAATTGCTGCCATGAATCCTCTCTTGAGTTGCCTGCAGTTGCGCGATCTTTGCTTTATTGGAGGCTGTAATTGTAAGCCTCATCGATCCATGGCTATAGGCACGCTTTCAAAACTACCTCTTTATGTCGAGCAACATCCACCTACTCCTTGAATGCCTTTTCCTGCTACATCTTTGCAAGCCTTTGTGTAGGGGCAACCATCTACGTGGTCCGTTTTATCTCATCGTATCTTTGCTGCAGCTCACACGCCTCTATCTCTAGGTGCTCTATGTTTGGGTCATCCCACAAGGTGGTGAGGACCTCGAATGACTTCTCAAACAACTTCATGCAGTCTGTTACTACATTGTCAACCGTTGCCATTGCTGTTGTGACTGCGATGGTACATTGTTCTTTGACCTCTGGTGAAGTTGAAGGTTGAGCCTTCAACTGCAGTTCTGCCATCTACAGGTTCAGCTCCAACTAAACCCTGGCCATTTCTGCTCTTGCATCGCACACCCCTGTGGCTAATTTTCGGATGCGCACCTCCACCAGTTTCTCTGCTTGGATGGTCAACTCTAGGACCATCTGGCAAGCTTCCTCCACAACCTGCACTATCTGTTTTTTTTGCTCCAGTGTATCATTGTGCTGCAAGCTCAACTGCTCAATGTTGATGCATTTCTCACTCATTACTTGTAGAGCGTGACTCTCCCTAGCCCGAAGTTCTGTGGTGACTCCATCCTGCAAAAGATAGAGCATCTCCCGAGGGAGTGCAACCATGTTTAATCCGACCCCTTTCAAGCTGCTGACAATAGGCCTGTCGGCCTCATTCTCTATAATGAGTGCTCCATCTGGTAGCACTATTGTGTTGGTCATCTTGGAGCACAACATTTCCTCGGCAGCTGAAGTGTTGACTGTGAGGCTGGTGGACACTATGCCAGCCTGTGGAGTGCGCACCTACAACTCTTGTATTTGTGTCTAGAGAACCCCCAATACCAACTGGTGTTGTTTCTAAAACTACTAGAGGGCCTCCATGTGACATCCCTCACAATTTTTCTCATATCATGCAAGTCCCCTTCAATAAGGGTGATAGGGTCAAAAGACATCTTTGAGGCCTTTTTTTCTTTCGCAGCCCTACCTGCTCTCGTGGTCGCGAACGTTTTAGCTAAGTGGACATTGTTTCTGGGTCTACACCACATTATTCTATATCAGTCTCTGGTTTGGGTGAAGGTGACTTCTATCCTTCACATTCTTCTTTTGTTGTTTTTTGCTGCTATTCTGCTAACTTCACAACGTTGCACACCGCCTAGCCTTAGCCATTTCTTCTTCTTTCCTACACTTTTCCACTAGCTGTGCCATTCACAGTTTTGTCTCTTCCTTCTTTCACTATGTGGAAAACTTTACTGCTTCCACTACGGAATCAACTAGAGCACACCACTCTGGTTGCCAAGACTCAAGGATCACAAAAATTACATCGTTGGTCGCTAAGTATGGTAATGCATGCCACTTCTTCATAGGGTCCTTCCACGCCCTAATGAAGAGATGGTGGAAGTTTGCTTTGAATTCTGCAAAGATCTACAAATTGTTGTAAACTTTTGGTGATAACTGTAGCTTGTGATTGATCCCCATCCTAATGTTCATCCCCATGAGCACCCAAAATATCTTGCTCTCCCTTATCCTCTGTGCATTCCTATTCACCCACAGCGAAGTGTACTTCATTGCCTCTAGAAGGTCCTGCACGATCGACAGGAACTGGCTATCTTCGGGAAACTCCCATGCCACCAGTACTATCGACAACAAGAGCCATGCGTAATGAAATGTTTTGCCTTGCTCCTATGCCTCACGGCAGGTCACAAGGAAATTACCGCATAGATAGTTTGCCCAGTTGAACTAGACCCCTTCTGCGCATTATGCCGCTAGTGCAACCATTGGCGCACTCACCTCATCCACGCAGCACTCCTGCATCACCTTCCCTACCAATATATGTGTCGCAACCTTGACTGCAGGGTTGTTGATGCTATAGGTGGCATACCCTTGCTTCTTCTTCTCCAACTTGAACTTCTTTTTCATCACCTCTGCGAGGGACAACTTGCCTCCTTTTCCTTCTGAAATGTTTGTTGGATCCTCCCCTGATAAAGGGAGCCGTGTGATCCAGTGAATCAAATGGTCTGTGACGGGGATGGGCTCCTCCAGCCACAAGCACCCATCATGCACTAAGAAGAGCAGTTGTCTGATGAAAAAAAAGGTCACTAGGCCGCGATGGTAATGGAGCACCTAGAGCAGGTTTAGCAAGCCTGCTTTCTCAACCCCTTTGAGCCATTTCGCGGCTCCAACTCTATCATTCCAGCAGACGTGTCTATCTTCTGGCACATTAGCTTCGTAGTCGCTAAATGCGGGAACTTCTCATGGTCTGCGAGGTTCCAATCTTCAAATTTCAATATGGGAACCCATCCCAAGTGCGCGCCCTTAAAAATAATATCATCTGGGAGCAGCGGAGTTTGTAGAGAGCTCTTGTTCTCAGCTATATCCTTTGGAACCTTGGCTTTACCCTTTCGTGGAGGAACATATTCCGACAACCTAGTGATAGGGTCCATGCCCTGGTTTTCTACTTCCATCTCTACATCATCTTCCTCCACCAGGATTTCTTCAAACTCTTCCTCCTCATCAGCCTCCAGATTAATGGCCTTCCCATTTTCCTCTAATGTGAGTTTTGTCCTTAGTGGATTTCAGGGCGAGGCGTGCACCGATATCATGGCCTTCTTGTCCTTCTTAGGTCTCGACGTGCGTGGTGATTTAGGGACCTCATCGATTATTCTGGTGCCCTCTGGGGATTCTACTTCCGCAATTTCCTGCGCAGCTTCCTTGGCTATCACTACTTCTGTGTCCATGGCTTGTTCGAGTGCTAACATAATGCTATTCCACAGTTCTCTAAGTGTCTCTAGTAATTTCTCAAACAATGAATTCACTTTCAGAATATTGAATAAGTCTCGGTTCTTGAATAACTGAGTGTGCAACAACTCAGTTCTCAAATTCCCAAGTGTTGTTTACTGGACAACCACTTATAATTTATAGTGCCTTTCGAATTTGAATTCAACCGTTCCCCCCACATTTGCTCCATTAATGCTTGATTGGCTACAGGTTTTCAAGGATCTGGCCCATAAAGTTCGCCTTAAATTCCTGTTGCACGCTCCATTTGGCCTCAAACCAAGAATCACATCGTGAATAGTGACTGTAACGTTCACTTTCTGGCAGACCTGCGCACTAACGCAACTGTCTTCACACTATCGTGGACCCTATGACACTTTTCTACTGCGTGTAGTCCTGACATCGCGCAGTTCCTTGGTAGAGTAGTTTATAGTCCCACGCCTCCTTTCAGCTGCCTGGAGCATTAAGACTGTGCTTTGGTCAACTAGTCAGGGGGTCGGACCACCTGTGTGTGGCTTCAAATGACTTCCATTCACTTTTCCTGGGAAGGGATCACCATTCAACTTTACCAACTGTACCGCGCCACCATCTGTAATCTCCTTACTAATATACGACCCTAACTACTGCATTTTGAATTTCCCTTGGAATTTATCAAACTTACTATCATACAACAAAACTAGATGGTTTACCTTAAATGTGTGCAACTTGATGTGTCGGTCATGCCATGCCTTTTTGCGCTGATTTTGGACCTGCTGGTGGAATCCAGCCAAAAAATGTTCTTCTTCAAGCTCATCCAACTGCGCAAGCCTCTCCTCTAGGGCTCCACGATCCATCATACACATGCGCGCTACTATGCGTAGACTAGGCACAATGTATTCCATAGGGATTACTACATCCACTCCAGAAACAAGCCTAAAAGGTGTTTGTCCAGTCAGTTTCTTGCATGTCATCCGATAAGCCCATAACACTGTAGGTATGTGTAGGTCCCAATCACTTCGATGCGCATTGCATACCTTGGTCAGAGCGATTTTTAGTACTTTGTTGAATGCTTATACTATCTCATTAGCCTGTGGGTGATACAATGTGCTCTTCTAATGATACACCTGAAACTCTTCCATCAGCGCGCTAATCGTCTCATTTTAGGAAGTGTGTACCAGGATCGCTCATCAAGAACTTCAGACATCCAAATCGCATCAGTACATGTTCAAATAGAAACTTCGTGGCAGTCGCACCCGTGCAATCTTTCACCAGCTACGCTTCTGCCCAACGAGTTAGATACTCTGTCGTAGTGATAAGGTACCTTGTGTCTGTCGTTCCTTGAGGTTTGATGGGTCCTACAAAATATATTGACCATTTTTTGAAAGGTTGCAACGTCATTTGTGGATTCTAAGGCATTTTGTCCCTCCGTGATGGCCTACCTAACATACGTCGCACGCCTTGCAATATGCTTTTGAATCCCGATGAAGGGTTGGCCACCACAACCCGGTGCGTATAATCTTCTGTGCGGGTGCTCTTCCTGCATAATGTCCTCCACTTGGTTAGATGCACGTGGGGATCATCCTGTCCATCATACTTGTCTTTCAATCACATCTTAGGCTTCCCAAATCATGTCTGCATCATTCTCCTACATTCGAGCCAATCATTAAAGATTCCCTTGTGCATACCCTACCATCTCGCGGGCGTAGCGCGTAGTACCCAGTCCAAGGCCTAGAAGAATTGCTTTTCCAACACCTCCCTTTCAAATGCATCCAAGAAGGTATCTACCTCATTTAGACCATCATAAGTAGGCAGATATCTTACTTCTGTC
The DNA here is from genome assembly GCA_000404065.3 of Pinus taeda. NCBI lineage: Eukaryota > Viridiplantae > Streptophyta > Pinopsida > Pinales > Pinaceae > Pinus > Pinus taeda. The sequence goes on from APFE030846290.1 coordinate 16,695, forward strand.
GACACGTATCGTAGTGACCTTGTCATCATATTGCAATTCAGAGTAGTTACTTCGTGTAATCGATTCTGCCAGCGTTCTATTTCCAAATTAGAATCCAAAGTGTAGGAGCTCTCGCGCTCCCATATAATCCGCCCATCCATTATGGGATTCACCCAGTCTTGGTATCGTGCTGTTATCTTATAGATACAGTTCAGATCATCATCACTTTTATAGTCGCAGACCGGCTTCGTATAGCGCGATCCTTCAACAGGGTCCAAGGATATAATTACGTGCAGTGACTTCTTCTCAAAGATAATTTTGTGCTTCTTTAGATTAATTACCCCATTCATATTAGTGGCCCAGTCAATTCTTAGGAGCGCGGGGTAGGGATTACTGTCATCAACAATCTCTATCACTTCGAAATATACCAGCGTGCTCGCTCCCTCAATATCCACAATTATTCCATGTAATCAACCCAGGGTATTATTTTCTACTAATTCGCCATCCTTAGCTGAATTGGAGACCATTGTAGCATGGGTCTCTTCATTCGTTTCCATGTCTGTTTCAGTAAAACAATCGCATTTGATCCCAAATCCATAATGACTTGATCCATCTCATATTCTCCGATCTGCGCAGTGAGTCTCATTTCATGGCCTTTCCTTGTCTTATGCTTTCTGATCTTTTGGACTACGCGCGGTTCTCTTAACGCAATCGCAACGCATCTGTTGATGAGTTCCTGTAACCTTATCACAACCTTACTATCGCGCAGTAACTTCATACAGTTTTCCAAGAAAGTTGTGAGAATGGATGGGTCCATTTCCGGCTCTGGTTTATCTTTGCTTCCTGAAGTGGAGGCATCAGCGAAGCTCTTCTTAGCTTCCAAGAAGGTTCCTTGAGCACGCTCCAAATCAAACTCGGCTTCCTTCGCTAGGGCTTTGTGAACCCAAGTATTATCTTCTAGTTGTTTTCCTTTGTCATCTCCTATCGTGATTCCACTTCGGAGTACAATGTTTACGTTCAGATCTTCCTCACATGGCTCAGACCTCATCATCTGTAGTTTTGAGTCAAGGGAGGCAGTAGCGCTCCTTTGTCGCGTATCCTAGCTATCAACGTAGGAAAATATTTTGTCTCATGATCAAGCATCATGCAATACTTGCACAGCAGGCACATTGGATTCATGCAATTGTGGGCATAATGTCCTAGCCCTTCTGCAATTGTAACAAATCAATTGTTCGTGACCTCTACCAGGTCTTCCTCTGCCTCATCCTCATTTGCGCCCCTGAAATCCTATCTACACCATTCTTGCATTCTGGTCAAGGGGCCGTGTTTTAGCCTAAACTCTGTAGGCAAGTGTTCTATCCATCATCAACTTATAGCTTCTGCAAGTATGCTAGTCATGTCCCACTGACCTACAAAAGTTGCAGAACAACTGTTGCGAAGTTTGCGTATACTTCTGTAACAAGTGGCATGTTTTCCGGCTATTTGGCAGATCGCTCACCACAAAGCAGGCACCACGCTAGGTCCTACTTGAGATTCCATACTTAAAGGCATTGGCCCTCCTCCTGCGAGGTAATTTGTAAAGACCAGGCAGTGGTCTTTGTCATGACCCTGACTCTTCCATTTTACACGCCACACTTCTTCGCACACTTCTGGTCTAACCATCCTGTCTTGTTTCAAACTTTGCATCTCAAGGCGCAGAGTCTTTAGCTACGTGTCTGCTAAACTCCTAGGTTAGAATCCTGCATCGCGGTCTCATGTAGCCTCATAGTGATCTCTAAGGCCTCTGCCTGAGTTGTTATCTTCTGTTGCGATAGCGCACTCCTTAAATGTGGTAGTAGCGAAGCTACAAACCACTCGTGATGTTATCCATCTGTCAGATTCATATTGGCTTCGTGAATCGTACATTTCAGCCTTTGATCTAGTTCCCAAGGAGTCTCGCTTGATAGCATCATGATCTCTTTAAATCCCATGATCGACTACGCTTCATACTTAGGCATGCTAAATTCTCTATTTAGCATTGTTTGGATATCCGCAACTCTCACATTCGGGTTATCATTGGAATACATAATATACCAGGTCAATGCGTGATCTTGCAGGGCACTAACCAGTGTTGCTTTCTTTATATGGTCATTTGAAACACATTTAACTTCCCATACATCCCTTACAATGAACCAGAATTGGTCCGGATCTTCATTTCCCGAACCTTTGAACACAGGCAACTTTACTGTGTTTGCCATATTGAATCACAGTGGTGGTGGAGTTGGTACGGGTGAAAATGGAGGTGATGGCGGTGAAGCCGGTGTCAGTGTGGGTGGAGGTGGTAATTCGCAGAATTATTTGTCTTATCAGTTGAATAGCACTTTGTGGAGATACCTTTGCGAGCTCGTCCTCATCCCCTCGCAAAGGTGAAATCAAGGGGCTATTTTCTGGACCCTTATTTCCTTCATTCATGTAAACCTTTCCACTTCACGTAGCCATGAACATCAAGGTAACTGCATAACCTGCTTTTCGCACAACAACATTTTAATCCAAGTATTCAAAGATTTTACGTACTTACCTCGCGGTCCTTTGAGAAAGCGTTGCTATGCCTCACTATAGCAAAATGAGGTGTTGACCACGAACTCAGTAATGAATCCTCCTATAATCCGATCGAGCCAATGATCGAGAACACGTGCAATCTTATCCTCTGATGCTTCCAACCTCCGCACTAGCTCTAGCATTGACACAATAGGACCGTCAAGTTTCCACCTTCCTTAGCTATCTGCTAGCTTCACGATCCACTCGTATAGCTCAGTAGGGAATGAAGCGAAACATATTCTGTGGATCTCCTTATATAGGTAGCTATCTAACCACTCTTCTTTTGATAGTCACGGGTTTCTGTTCTCCTGCGCTGCGAACTTGTGACTTCTTCTATCCAACCAGCCTTCAATTTCTTTCTTATTTGGATTCCAATGATACGACATCACACATTTCTATGCATATTCCGATCCCAGCAATGAAACCATTTATTGTCTTATGGGGATCTAACCTAGGTTCATATTTATTTAGTCAAACAAATCCCTACACTACTATCCCTTTCGGCATCAACCCATGGACCGCGGACTGAACTCTCACCCGAAGCAGTATGGGGGGGATACTAGAAAAAATTTTCCGCACCCTTGAGATGGTTGTGATGTCGGTTTGTTCCAACTAGACCTTGCCTTCACACAGGTCGCTTCACGCTCTATTCTAACCTTCAGTACCTTCGCGATTTGTTACCATTGGCTTTCGCACAACCCTAACCAGGGGCTGAGATGCTTTCGCGCCATTAGGGCAGCGAACTATGATGTTTTCCAAACTATGCCAAGTATATTACTTACTTATTAGCAGATCTTAATTATCTTCGCATAAACAGATATTCTAACTTGCGTTCACTTAACCAATACAGTTATACACATTCTTGCATCATATAAGCACTAGAAGTGAAATTCATACCCAATATAAAAAATGCACAAACAAGAAATAAATACACATAAATAATAGAAACTTCTCTTTATTAATACTTCCAGAAGGTTATAGACTCGACTCACCTTGCACACTCAACTGCAGAGGACTGTGCACTCAGTTGCGGACTACTAGGCCTCTGCGCACTCAGCTGCAGAGGCTCTACCTATGCTATGACCCAAACTTAGACTTCTACTCCAGAGCTATCTCGCATACATCCTTATTCCATCTCTATATTATGCTTAACTTTTTTTTTTTTATCTACTTAGAGCTTCACTCTATTTATAATCTGCGGACCATGGGTAGATCTTCTAGAGCTGACATTGCATTATTAAAATAAGGGTGGACAACCCTATGACACTTTAACAACTACGTGCTCCGCATCCACAAAATTCGGAGTCTTTACATTGGTATTACAAAGTCAGACCAAAATTTAGGCTCTAAGCCCCAAAACTTCCTTTGAGGCCCTAAGAAATTTTATCTTGAACCTTGGATTCGATGTGGCCTCCCACATTGTAAGGATGCTTTGTTGAACAATTATTTACTAAAAATAAAATATATTGAATCAAAATCGCAAATTAAATGCCATCAACACCACTGGGTTTTAAGATTAAGGGGTTATACAAAATAAATTTCATTAAAATAAAATGAAAGGTCGTAAATAGCACTGACTTGAATATAATTTTATTTAAGGGTGAAAAATGTTTGTAATATCATGTTCTAACATATCAATAAAATGATATTAATAAAAGCATAATTTGGTGTAAATGTTGAATAAAAGATATTAATTAAATATTTTTTTTTTATTATATTTACAGTGAAATTTTACATCAGTTAAACATGCTGAGCATGGAAAGCACCCACCCGGGTGCTGTGTCTACAAAATTCCAGCATTCTAAGGCTCCCACGCAGGGGCAGCATCAGCTGGTTACCCATGACCCTATTCAGAATTGACATTGTCTTGCCAGAGAGGCCCAACAGACAAAAAACAAAAGCACTAAGGTGCAGCATTACTCTAGTTAAACTTCTGATTGCCCACGCAGGGGCAACTTTCTAAATTTGACTGCAGATTATGGCTACCAGGCAACCAAATCTGATTCCACGTGAACTCAACATAATCAAAATGCAAAATTGGATTACCCGGTCTTGCTTCAATCCTGGGAATGGGCGGAGGGTGGACGGTGGCCTGCAAGATGTGCCTCAGCCTCCTCACAGAGGCTTTTGTCCTCCACGACGCTCGCCCAGCCTTGTCCTTCTTCGACGCCTTCCCATCTCGCTCTCCACGTCTCCTCAGTGAAGCCCTGAGGAGCTGGCCCCAGTGATGGCGTGTAGACTTGCAAAGGCTCCTTCCCCTTGCCTCCCGCTTCCAGCACAGGTTGTGCCTCTGATGCTTCCCCTTCCTCTCTGCTTGGTGGCAATGGTGGTGGCGCAGCCGCGTCTTCCGCCTCTTCGGGCAATTTTGTGAACAGGATTGAGATGTGGGCGCTGATGCCTGCGTTCTCCGAGGTGCTGCCCAAAGAGAAGGTGACAGAGCCAAAGGCTGGAAGCCCCGTCTCTCCCTCATTCGCACCGCCAACCTCCACGTACTGTCGAGCCTGCAATGGTGTTGCTTTTGCCCTCCGATGGCAGTAGCAACAGCAACAGTGATGATGTCCCTCTCCTGCTGGGCGCCGAGAGGATGAACCTCTTCCTGGACCTCTCCTGCTCGGCTGCCGCTCTCGAGTCCTTGCCATGGAGCCGGCCAATTCCCAGACCACTGCCAACTGAATGAAGATCCCTCGGTGCCCTGTGGGAGAATTCGAGGGCAGGGATGCCTCAAATGCGCAAACAACCGGTGAATTATGCCTTCGCTTCCGCGCTGAGGGTCACCGACAGCTGATGCTGCCGCATTCCTCCACAGACCAGGCTTTGCCTGAGCGTTGAGTATCCCCCCAGACCAGTTTCCCCTGCCCCTGCAGCAATTCTTGCTCTGGCTTGGAATGAATTGGCACTCCGCCATTCTGCGTTTGTATGTGCAATTCGAGGTTATGGATCGAGCCCGTCTTAATGGCGCTCTGTGCTTCCTTACTGTCCCTCTGCTCGGCATTGAATGCCTGGAGCTTCGGCCATCCCCTTCTAAAACTCGACGGCGTATCACCATTAACACTTGTCGGTGGCACGAGGCAGCACATGCTGTGCATGTGGCTCGTCCTCTTGGTTCTCACCCTCACCCGCATCCGGGAGATATTAATTAAATATTAACTTATAGTTGTAATAAATAAATTATATATATATATATATATATGATGGAATAAGAAGCGATGCAACAAGTAAAAGTAGCATTTCATTCTCACCTTAAGTATCAAATAAGAGACACAAGTATGCTCTCCTAGCTCACTAGAAGAGACATGGTGTTAATTTAATTTTCTATGATTAAGAATTACCTTCCTTAATTATATATGGGGCAAAAAAATGTTAGTTCCATACCCTCATATATGGAAAAAATCCAATGGAAATGTTGCACAGAAATCCAAATGGATCTCGTGGAGAAATTCTCCAACATTTGTGTTTCAATTGATTTTTTCAAAGGGGAAGGAGTTGTTAATGAACGATATTTTTTTTTTTTTTTTTCACAAAGTCGGATACTCATATATTTAAAAAACTGTGGGCGCTAAAACTGTTACATAGGATTCGAAGATAGCAATCCCGAATGAGGTCCAGAATCGGGACGCAGCCCGTGACTTCTGTGTGTTTGATTTAAAAAAAGAAAGCTGGAAAAGATACCTACTATACTGTTTTACAAACAATCCATCTATGAGCTTTACTTTACTGTTCATTTAACTAATCATCTAAACCGGTTTTCTTCATAATTCCTCTGTTCTCCTCTTTGGTCCTCTTTTCGACTTTCTTCGATGACTGCCACTGCCTGCTTGCTGTCCGTGAGTTGCTTTGAGAGGGTCGGTCGCCTCCTCCAGAGGTTGACACTTCACCATGTATACCTTTCATTCCTTTTTCAATCCCAGGTCGATGGTCTTCCTTGTGGCGCTGTGCTCTCCTTGATTGCATAGTGGGGTTTGCTGGCGTGACACTGTTTAGAGAACATAGCTTAATAATAGTCCATGATTTATGCCTGAGGACGGCAGGGGAGGCGCTGGAGCTCAATAAACTGGGCGCGCAACAGAGAGACTCACTCCCCTGGCTAACTTCACAATGGGGCTGAGAGGGAAGGACGCTCAAAGGAGCAGGTATGAGAAGGAAAGGAGCTCTGACTGAAATACAAAGGAGCAGAGGGATGGATCGCAGCTTGGAAAAAGGATTGGCAGAAGAAGAAGATTGGGCTTCTGGATTAGAATTCAGAACATTATTGGCACTGGTATCCTCAAGAGCGGGGTCACTTTCAGTCGAATCAACAGGGGGTCGAGTGATTCCTGAGGAGCATGCAAGGCGGGAGAAGAAGCTAGAACAACAGCAGCATTTTTTGGCCATTGTTATGATTATGAAAGGTTGGGCTGGGACTTCAGTACACATATGAAGAAACAAATTTGAAAATTGCAAGCTTCGAAAGATTGATAGAAACTTGAGAGCGAATATCAATAATGGGGACTCATGACAGAAAGCCAATCGAGCCTGAAGGGAGATCACGCACAAGGGTGGACTCGAGAAGGATGACAGAGTGTGAGGGGAGTGGGAGTCGTCCAAATACTTGCTGGAGGGGTAGATTTTGATCTGAGAATACTCTGGGGGACATTCTGGATGGCCAGAAGGGCATTTTGACAGATTAGGGAATATCTTTATCATAGATTATGTCATTTTCTCTTACCTGTCCCTGATGCCTGTTTACTGCCATGTTAGCAATGGAGTCTGCTTCTGCGTTATGCTCCCTCAACACATGTCTGAAGGTGACCTCCCCCAAACTTCGAATGGTTTCTTTGATCCGCTTTCTGATGTTGTTGAGGCATTCTTTGTTAAAGTCTCTGTCCTGGATCATTGCAGAGATTAAGATAGCCGAGTCCCCAATTATTATTGGGTTCTTTATCTGCCAGTTGGAGAGGATTGTGGTGCCGAGGAGGAGACTATATGCTTCAGCTGCGTTGTTCGAAGCCGATCCCAATCCCCATTCATAACTGCAGATGATTTTTCCTTCTTTGTCTTTGATTATTCCTCCTGCTCCCGCAGCTCCGGGATTGTTCTTTGAAGCTCCGTCAAAAAACAGAAGAGGACGGTCTTGCTTGTTTATCCACTGCCTTATTTCATCCTTGTTTCCCCTGAGTTTCCAGTTAGCCTTTTTCTGGGTGGCTTTCTTCTGTGGTGAAGGTTGCTGAGCATGGTTCACATTGAAATTGTTGTACCAGTCCCGTTCCTCTTGTGCCCAGCTGAGTTGGTTTGGGGGTGCTATGTAGTTTGCACTTACGGTCTCCGAGATGTTTGCTATGGTTTTGGCTAGAACGCTGTCCATGTTAGGCCTCTTATTGTTGAAAACAAATTTTTTCCTTTCAAGCCAAAGATTCCAGCATAGTGTGGCTGGAATGCACTTCCATATTCTTGTAATATTATTTTTCCCCTTCAAAGAGTATGGATAGACTCTTTTCCAATTCTTCTGAAGGTTATGCATTTGGTCAGGGGGTCCTCTGATGTCTAAGGGTCTCGTTATGCTGGTCCAGCAACTTTGAGCTAACGGGCAAAGAAGGAAGGAGTGCTGAAGGGATTCTTCCTCTGCCCAACAGAAGCTGCAAATCGAAGGCCCTTGTATCCCCCTCTTTTTCAGGTTCTTCGCCGTGAGGATTCTTCCTTTTAAAAGAGTCCAGTTGAAGTGCTTTACCTTTGGGAGACATTCTGTCTTCCAGGCCACTGAGTAAAGGTTCCAATTGGCAGTGGGGTTTAAATTTTGAAGGGATTTATATCCTTCTTTAACAGTGAAGGAGCCTCCCCCCGAGTCCCAGATATATCTGTCCTCTTTGTCCCTGTTTGTTGGGGCTAATCCAGCTAAAGAGAGCTTCAGATTTAGCCACAAGACTTTTAATTCCGGAGGTAGATTCAAGTCTTTCCAGGCCTGCCATCTGTTTTGGTTCCATAAGGATATGTCATACATGGTGCTTATGTGCCTCTCCTCCATCCAAATTTGAAGAGGTAGAAGCTCTTGGAGGAGGATTCTTGGATTGGAGTTTAATATTCTATCAGTCCAAATATTAATGCTTTGACCATTACCTGGGAGCTTGGAAACGTTTTCCTTGAAATGTAGCAGAACTTTCTTCACTAGGCGCCACATCGGAGTGCAGGGCCTGTCTGCTATTGGATCCTTGAGGATATTGGAGTTTGGGCCTCTGAGATACTTCCTTTTGATTGCTTCCACCCACCATGAGCCAGTTCCTGTGAGCAACCTCCAGATCAGCTTGAGCCCCAACGCCTGGTTGGAGAGGCTTGGAATTTTTATGGATAGGCCACTTTTTTCGTAAGGAAGGGTAACTTGGTCCCAGCTAACAACGCTGAATTTTTTTTAGTCTTGTTTGCCTCCTTGCCAGAGAAAACTTCTCATTATGAGCTCCATGTGTTTGTGGATACTAGCAGGGGCCATCATGATTGCGTATTGGTATATTGGGAGTCCAGAGAGGACGGCCTTTATGAGGATTGATCTGCCAGCTAGGTTGAGCCAAGAGACTCCCCAGTTTTGGAGGTGTCCTCTCATTTTTTCGATGTGGTTTGTCCATACTTCAGCTTTAATATGTTCCTTTGCCAGCGGCAGGCCCAGATAAGTGAAAGAGTTCCAATTGATTTGGAGCAGGATCTGCAAGATTTGGGAGATTCTTTGCTGAGTCTGAAGAGGCGTATTCCAAGTGTAGAGCCTGCATTTTCTGTTATTCAATTCTCCTCCCGAGGCTTGAAGAAAGGCATCCAGAATCTTTTTAAATCTCCTAGCCATTAGACTGGATGCACCCCCAATTAATAAGGTATCATCTGCAAACAATGAGTGGTTTACTTCCTTTATCCCTCTCTCAATGCAGATACCTGTAATTTCTTTCTTGTTGCGCAGATTTTCTAGGTGGAGGCTGAGAGACTCTGCCATGATAATGAAAAGAAAGGGGGAGAGGGGGCAGCCCTGCCTCAGGCCTTTGGAGCTTCTGAAGGAAGAGCTGGGCCTGCCATTGATCAGTGGGGCGGTCCAGGAGTCAAAGATACATGCTCTGATCAGGCTGATAAAGTTAGAAGAGAAACCAAATTTCTTAAGAACCGCACAAAGGAAGGAGTGGTCTACTCGATCGAATGCATTGGCCATGTCCAGTTTAATAATCATTCCATGCTCCCCTCTGTTGTAACTGCTGTGGATTGCCTCCTGCACTAAAATGACATTATCAATGATCTGCCTCTTGGGGACAAACCCTCCCTGGTTCTCTGAGATTATGAGGGGAAGAAGATTTTTTATCCTGTTTGTTATTATTTTTGTGATGGTTTTGTAAGAGACGTTACAAAGCGAGATTGGCCGAAATCTGTCAAAGGATCTGGGGTCGGCTTCCTTGGGGATCAGGGCTATATGAGAAGACTTTGTATTGTCCCCCAGTTTATGTTTTCTAAATGCATTTTTAACCATTCTTACAAAGTCCTTCTTTATAATGTCCCAATGCTGTTTGTAAAATGCAACGGTGAAACTGTCCGGCCCGGGGGTCTTGTCCTGCTGCATGCCGAAGATAGCTTCTTGTATTTCTTCTGCTGTAGGTTCTTGCTCCAGCTTGCGATTGTGTTCCTCTGTTATCTTGCTTTCAGTTATACTTAGGAAGTCATCGCTGTCGTGGTGCTGGTTCGCTGAGAGGAGGGCTTTGAAGTGCACATGAGCTGCGTTTTTTATGGCTTCTTGGTCCCTGAGTTCTCTCCCATCTACTTCGATTCTGCTTATCTGATTAATTGCTCTTCTAACCTTGACATTATTGTGGAAGAATGAGGTATTTTTATCCCCAACTTTTAGCCAGAGACAGCGATATTTTATTCGTTGTTCTTCCTCCTCCATGCGATTTTGCCGGTAAAGCTCTTTGTACAGTTCTTTTTCCTTGTTTAGGTCCTCTACTGTATATTGCATCTACTCTTATTCTATGTGCCATCGTTCCATTTCCAGATGTAGCTCAGCTTTCTTTTTCATCTCAGCATTTGCGTTTTCCCTAGCCCATTGCTTTATGGCAGTCCTGAGATGTTTTAGCTTTGACTCCCAAACGAAATGGGGGGAGCCAATAACTTCTTTCAACCACTGTTCCCTTACCAACGTGTGGAAAGCCTCGTGGCTGTCCCAAGATCTGTTATATTTAAACGGAAGAGGGCCGAAATTTAATCCTTTGTCCATGGAGAGAACCACGGCCTTGTGGTCCGATGCTGTGCCATGAACTATGCGGCTTCTAATTGTTTGATAAATTTCTGCTACTCTTTCCTGTACAAGTAACCTGTCCAGCCTCTCCTTTATGTTGTGGATTCCTGCTCTTCTATTTGTCCATGTGTATTTCCCATTAGTTAGGGGTGGGTCGATCAGTTTGAATTGCTGAATGATGGTTTCCAACTTGTCTCTGAACTGATCAGCATGGAAAATCCCCCCATACTTTTCATCTATCTGCCTTATAAGATTCAGATCGCCTCCTAGGATTACCCCACTGTTGTGAGTGATGCTAAGGTCCATTTCTAGGGTGTTCCAGCAACTTGCTTTGTCTCTGTAGTGATTAGGAGAATAGATATTGTAGATATGGAGAGATTCCCTGGTGTTTTTGCTCCTTAGATCTGATCGGATCCACCAATTACAAAGCTGGGAGCTAATTAATTCCCATTTGTTTGTATTCCATAAGGTTCCAATGCCTCCTGAAGCTCCTGATGAGCCTTTTGAGATGCCTTTATAGTTTCTGAATCTTTGGGTTTGAAGGAGAAAGTCTTGCTCGGAAGTTTTAGTCTCCTGGATTAGGAAGATATCAGGCTTTTCCTGGTTAATGAGATCCTTGATTGCGTTTAGCTTTTCAGGTGAGTCGAGCCCCCTACAGTTCCAAGAGACTATATTCATTATTTACCAGTATTAAGGTGGATTCCTGACTTCTCCTTGGCTTTCTCGCCACTTCCTTTGAGCTTGCCTAAGAAGGAATCCATTGGTTGCTGGGTACCTGTTGCCATTTCCTTTGCTGATGTTTCGTCTCTTAGCTCTCTGTTTGTTTTTCGTCCGGCTTTTCTCAGGGGATCAGATGGCTGAGGAGCTTCCTTGGCTTTGTTCCTTGTAAGAATTCTTTCAACGGTGGGGCGGGGGGAGGGAGGAGGACTAGAGCAGGGAGAGGCATGGAGAGGGGAGTGAGGGGGAGAGGCCGGGGTTTCTGCAGATAGGGATTCGAAAGGGTTGGAAGAAGGGAGGAGGAGGGGGGGAGGAGGAGGGGGAGGGGGGTGTTTAGAAGGTGGATGGGCTGTGGGATTATTACCCGAATTCGAAGAAGGCTTTTTCCTTTTTACTTGTTCCCAAGATCCTTCAGGGTTTTCCTCGTGATGTGTGGCTTCATTTTCTTTTAGTTTACTGCATCTATTAGCAAAATGGCCGTATTCATGACATACCTTACACTTGAAGGGTAGTTGTTCGTAGTCCAGCTGTTGAATGTGCAGCCATTGATCCACTCTTAGCTTTACAGCTTCCGGCAGTCCTTTTCCAAGATCGACTTCAACGCAGATCCTGGCGCACGCATGCATGTTTTCCTTTGGCTCCGATCTGTCTATATATTTTCCCACAGCATTGCCGATAGCTTTAACTGATTCATCCCCCCAGCAATGCAAGGGTAGGTGCGGGAGGCGCACCCAAACAGGGACCGCGCTGGGGATGTCCATCTCCGGGTCAAAGTCCGGGGTCCAGCGATTCAGATATAAACCTCTTGTATCCATGAAATAAGGCCCGTTGCGAAAGATGAGGTGCTTGTCTTCCTTCGTTTCGAAGAGGAAGGTGTAGTAACCACGCCCGCAGAAGCGGATGGCTATCTTCCCTTGAATCATTGTGCTCCAGTTACGCTCCACCCATTTTTGGACCGTTCTTGGAGAGGGCCAGAGGCCAGTGAACTGACCAACTAGTCCTCTTTCAGACAGCGTTATTGCCGATTTTCTGGGCAGAGAAGGGGGCAGATTTACTTCAGGAATTTCTTCGAGCTTCTTGATGAACTTTGACTGGGAGGGGCGAGATCTGGCTTCTGAATGGTTCGAGAGGAGGGCTGCGAAAGATTCCTCAGGGGATTCAGGAAGCGGAGGGGGGGAAGCGGATCCTGCCATTGCAGGCCCGCATAGCAGATCTGGAGGACAGCGCTGCCAAGGAGGGGGACCCCGAGGGCGGAGTCAGCGCAGGAGGCGCGGGGCAAGGCGGCAGAGGAGGCCCAACCAGGCAGAGCCTGGGGGCTGGGTCGAGGGCGCGGGTTCAGACTGTCAGGCAGCAGAGCGCAGGCAGCCGCGATCTTCCTCGTTAATGAACGATATTATCATTCAAACAATGAGGTATTTTACATTATTTGAGACCAGGTGCCGAATTTTGGGCACACAATAGGAAGATAGAATCAATACCTTCATACAATCGATCTATGCTAGTAACTAAAAACACTTATGGGTAAAGTCCTCCTTGAGAGGAATGATGCAAAATATGAGATCATGTTAATGATGCATGATATCCAATTTCAACTATGGGAAATGGATAAGCACTTAGAAAGGATTGAGACTGCCATTCTACATGGCAAGGGTTTATCCCCTCCTTACAATGGTGTGGATCTAACGCAATTGAAGTTTCCACCTCCTCTTGAATTTCCAAATGTTTAGTATATTTTTGTTTATGGTTGTTATTACTATGGTTATAGAGGTCAATTTTTGCGTCCTAGATATATGTTCATGGCTAGTTGTCACTATAAACTCTCAAGATGATATGCCTTGGTATTATTATAGTTTTGAGGACATATATTTTTTTCTTGGAAGTGTTAAGTACATTATTATCTTTTTGAACAAAAGTCCTATTACTTTACCTTTGGTCAATGTATTATGCTAGTGATAGGCCAAGGAACCAATAGGTTAGTATTGTTGAATTCAAACTTATACTAAAAGGGTGGGGGTGAATCATTGTATGACAACTTCTACCTTTTAAACATTCAAGAACCATAAAAAAATAAACTCATAAGCAATTCATGAAACACGAGATATAAGTCAAAACCCTTCTAGGATAAAGACCACAAAACTTCTTTATATAATAATTCTTTGTAGGCATCAACATATTGCTACAACAATTTGTAGGAATTAAACTATTAGAGAAACCAATCCCTTCATATTTACAAATTTTTAGGTACCAACCTACTAGAGACACCAATCCTTTCAGTTTCAAATATTTGTAGGCACCAACCTACTAGGGACAGTGATCCCCTCTACTACAAATGTTGGTACCAAACTACTAGAGAGACCATTTATTTTTGCAATATGCTTTGTAATATGTTCTGCAGTGTTCCACTCTATTGCTCTATTCTATAGCTCTATGCAGTGATGTATCCCTGTTATTTTAAACTTGGTGCTTATTTCAACCCAGAGATTCAAAATCTATGCTTTACCAGTGTAACACCTTCATGGTTGGTGCTTCCTTCAACCCACTTTTCAAACTTCGTGCTTACAACACCAAAACATTATACCTTATTCACTTGTGATGTGTTTAGGGATTTATCCGATCCTAATAACTCTATATGTTGTGATAATTGTCATAACACTGAATTTTGGCCATATGAAATGATATCTTGGGAAGTTCCAAAAAATGTTAAGACTAGAAATACTTGCAAAACAAATTTCTTTTGGTTCTCTTATATGGTAAATATTTTTTTGTCAAATGTGGGAAAACTTCTTGTCTCTTAATGGCTATGGACCACTAGAGTATCAGGATATTGGAAGATGGATGAGAGACTTACTTTGTAAAAATCCTAGTATGGAAAGGTCCAGTGTGACAAACAACACTTGGTGCCAAACTCTTTGTCAAATAAAGTCATTGAGCTTTTCGCTACGAAACACCAAATTCTAGTGTTATACGAAGATATTGAGAAAATCCCAAAAACAACTCACACTAAAAGTCGTTGCAAAACCAAGTTCTTTTGTTCCTGGATGATGGAAAATATTTATGTCAAGTGTCAACAACCTTTTGGTCAATTGACAGGCTCAAGCATTGAAAAATCAAAGAATCCTCTTTCATAACAAAACTCTTTATATGGTTTTGTTCTAGTCAATAAACTTCAATTAATGAATCATACTCACATCAATAATTTACATTAATTGATGATACCAATATATCAAAGCACCAGAGAACCATAGAATCTGTCCTTTTAACAAAATGTTGATATGTCGATATGCTAAGAGGCCTTAAGCTCTCAACTGTTATACCTAAGCACCAGACGACCAAGGGTTGTGAATGGGAGCTAACCATGCTTCAACATATTGGAAAATCTTTGAAATTGTACGTCAACTAAAAAAGTCAATATGTTGAGGGCCTTAAGTACTTCGATGCTACACTTAAACACCATATGGCTGAGGGTTGTAACCAAGAGCTTACCTGAACTCAAAAAATTAGAGAAATGCTTTAACAAAATCTTTGATATAATGATTATCTGGTGGCCGCAGTTTATTATTGAGATGTTTCATATGTGCGTAGTCTAAAAAACCCAAAAAATAGCTCATAAATTCCGGTAAGATTATCAAAATTTCAGGAAATTTTTTTTTTTAATCTTAATTACAACTTTCAAACTCCAAGATTTAGGGTGCCCCAAAAATTTTTGATGATACTAAATCCATTTCCACCATAAAAAATATTGATTCAAACACTCTACCTACTTGAATTTAAAAAAAAAAATTAACAAGGAAAAAAAATGTCACCCAAACTATTACGTCAATAAACAACACATTTCGTATTCCAATACACTAACTTCCAACCCACATCATGCATGAGATTTTTCAGTGACTCCCTACTATACAACCATATTAGGAATGCCACCATTCTTGTTTATCTTGGTCATTAATTTGACCATTATCTTTAGAGTTGAATATTATTCCTTTGCTCATTCAAAGTTCACCCAACTCTCCCCTGAAGGAGGGATGAACGTATTTTAAACATTGTCTTGAAGATGAGACTCGGTGTGGCCTCACACATTAGAGGAGTGCTTTATCATTGCAATTATTTACTTAAAATAAATTATATTAAATATTAAATCAAATTGACAAATCACATGTCGTCACCACCACTTGGTTTTAAGAGTAAGGGGTTAGACCATCTTTAAGAAAGTATTATTATACAAAATACATTTCATTAAAATAAAATGAAATGTCGTGAATATCACTAAATTGTATCTAGTTTTCTTTTAAGAGTTAAGTGTATAAAAAATTGTAATATTATGTTCTCACATATAAGTAAATAACATTTGAAAAAATAAAATGGCGATGAATAATTTTAGTAATAACGTTGAAAACACACCGTTCACTAAAAGTATTCATCTTTATTAAACTAAAATGGTGTTAATAACGATATATTTTTATATAAATGTTAAATAAAATATATTTTTATAATTATTAATATAAATAAAATGTATCAATATTAATATATTAATATATATATATATATATTAAATTGGGTGAAAAGAAGGTGGGAGGAGGTTAAAGTGATATTTATTTTTATATGAGGTATTAAATTATGGAGATATGTATGGCACTCTAATTTATTGGAAGAGACGGTGTTAATTGGATTCATTATGGTTATGAATTAGTATTTTGGTGATTACTCTTGTATCTATTTGTCGGTTCGATGGGATGGTTATTGATTTTTAGAAGTTTATCGAGAGCATTTTATGTTGATTAATGTTGTTGGCTAGTACAACAAGTGATGACATGGCTCAATGGTTTACTACTTTGGCAGTAATTTTATCCTCTCGTTATTGTTGAATGATGTTTTGGAAGATTCCCATCTAAGTCACACCACGTGAGGACATAGGACACAAAGGACATGAAAATTTGAATATTTGACATGTGACACAGTGATCCCCTGAAACATGGCACAGAGGACACATTTTATATTATATATTAAAAAATGTAATAAATTAGTGAATCACACATGAAATATGAAATATATAAAACATTTACATGATGAAGATACAAATTCAATCATACAACTAATACATACAACCAAAATAACATTAAGTGCAGTTTATCCATGAACTGAAAATACATTAACAAAGAGGCCTCAAATGGCCTATAGAGTCCAAAAAAATCATGCTACAGTAAATAAGTAATACCACATATCATAAAAATAATTTCCTATATTTGAATCCTTATCATCCATCTAAGTAATAAAATAAGCTAGAAAAATATTAACATGTTAAATCAAGATTATGTTTGAGTGATGGGTGCACTTTTTCTAGGGTCATGACAGAGGAGTTGAACAATCAATGACAACAACATCAATGTACATAGATGGCATGGTACTCTTAATTAAACACTAATTCCATACCCTCATACATGAAAAAATCCAGTGGAAACATCGCAACACCCCCAATCATGAAATCTTGAAAACTGTTAAGTCTGCTAGATTTAGAGTGGATAAAAAAGTATACTCTCCATATGAAATTCAATGAGGTTGGAACCATTCTCAAGTATCCCAAGTCAATTAATGATTATGTTAAAAAATTAACTAAAAGGATGAAAATTAAAGATAAAGGAGAGTGCAATTTTTAATTTAGGAATTTAACATTACCATTAATTGCATAACATTAGAAGGGCCTAGACCAATCCACTTCCCAACACTTGGAATCTATTCTAACATTGTTTAATCGCCCTTAGATCCACTCCAAAAGCCATTGAGAGCTCTAAAATCATGACTAAATTGTGCGAGAATGAGGCAATAAATTGATTTTAAGATGCTTTTTTAACTGGACACATATCCAAATTTTGGGACACCAATATGGCTCATGTCCCACACTAGTCAAACTCGTGTCCTATGAAAAATACACAAGTCAAACTTGTGACAAACACGTGTCATGTATGATACATGAAATGCGTGATACTAGGGGGGAGGACGTGTCATGTTACTTAGCTTTCCATGTTAGTCTTAGGGAGAAATTCTCTGATATTTGTGTTTTGGCCAACCTTTTCAAAGGGGGAGGAGATTGATAATGAACGAGATTATCACTCAGACAGTGAGGTATTTTCCACTATTCTTGACCATATGCCAGATTCTAGGCACAAAAGAGGTAGAAAAATTCAATACCTTCATACAATCAACTATACTAACAACTAAAATTACTTCTTGGTAAAGTCCTCCTTCAGAGGAATGATGAAAAATATGAGATCATGTCAATAATAGATGAGCTCCAACTTCCATTATGGGAAATGGATAAGTGTTTAACAAGGATAGATACCATCATAGAGATTAGCCCTTCCTTATAGTGATGTTAATATGACCCCATTGAGGTTTCCCCCTCTTAAATTTCCAATTGTTTAGAAGATTTTTGTTTTTGGTTGTTCTTACTATAATTATAGAGGTCATTTTTTGTGTCCTAGATATATGTTCATGGCTAGTTGTCACTATAAAATCTCAAAATGATATGCCTTGGTCTTATTATAGTTTTGAGGACATGTATTTTCTTCCTAAAAGTGTTAGCATATTATTGTCTTTTTAAATGAAATTCCTACTATTTTAAGTTTGGTCAGGTTCCTCCAATGGTAAGCCAAGGAAAATAATAAGAAAATATTATTGAATTCACACTTATACTAAGGGGTGGTGGGGCTAGGGGGGTGGTTGGTTAAATTAATGTAAAACAAATTCTACTTATTTAAACATTAGAGAACCATAAGAAAATAATCACATAAGAAATTCATGAAACACAAGATATAACTGGAAATCCTTTCAGGATAAAGAGCACAAAATTTCTTTATTAATAATTCTTTCAAGGTACCAACCTACTGTTACACCAATTTGTGAACAATTGGATCAAATTAAATTTCCATTATCTTATGATATGGTTTTTGTACAAGCCCTACAAGAAGTAATATAAGCTAGCCAAGAAAGAGGAAGTTGTCTACTAGAAAGACATGCGTGGAAAGGGAGGATACCTTCTTCCAAATGAAGCAAGATAGATATATTTCAATCTTAGCATCCTCCATGGGATCACTGTTCTTTGAATGATCATTAGTTGCATAAGGGACATGCAAAAATTTTGGCTAGGGGGAGATGATGACTTTCCAAATTGGCACATTTTCAGCACCCGCCCATAATATTTTTGATGTCATTATTCCACTTTCCATTCCTTCCTTATGCATTTTTCATCCATTATTACCTTATTTCTGGTGTAGTTATGAGTAATCCCTTTTTCTCCACTTGTACACTTATTCTTATGCATCATGTTTTGAAATTGGTAGCTTTCATGCTAACATTGTTAGATAGGAGAAAAAGTAAGTGGTTACAACTCCTTCGTGTTGTTGCAACACCATCTACATCTTGGCAACAAGTGTTGCTAGTTGACACATACGTGTTGCAATTCCTCATACCAAGGCATGCAAGTGTTTTGACTCTCCTCCATGCCATTGTTGCAACTTTGATGTGGCCACTTATAGAATAGAATGATGAAACTTACCCATGACCAATGAAGTTGTTGCAACTAATGAATACCACGTTGTGGATGGAATCCATGGATTTTACATTATCGCAACTCCTGTTGTTGTATATTTTGTTGTTGCAACTCTGACATACCATGCCAACACATTGGTCAATGCTCCAGTTGCATGCTTAACATGATTTTCTCATGATGGAGGATGACAAAGACAAGTGGGTGATTGATTAAGAAAGGCAATTGATTTACCAATGATGACTAGCTGATTTGAGTCAACTGTTGTTTAATTCATACCAATTTTTGAACATATTGTTATAAGAGGTTGATGCACTTGATTTTTTTAGGCCAGTATTATGATATTTCACTTAGTTTAAATAACAATCATTTTGGATAAATAATTGGATTCCTTTGAAAACTAGAGGAGGAAAAAAAAAGGAAGAATTTAACGTTAAACTATTGTGTAATTTCTCCATTCTCTGCAATGGAAAATCTCTTTTGCTCCAATCACTTAATGTTCATTTTGTGATCACATGAATTGAAGGTTTCACAATACCTCATCTAAGGAGGTAGAGACCCCTACTTAGCTTGGTACTCCCAAGTAGCATTAACAAGAAGATAATATTTATAATTATATCAATTTACACTTATTTCCTATTGTTTTAATTTTATTGATTTCAATTTTTTTTTTCTTTTTCCTTTATAGAAATCAATATTTAACTAGAATATATAAATTACACAATTAAATTTGAATATCTTTAATCTATAGAAAAATAATGTCCCACAATATTCAACCCTTTCACAAGGTAAAAAAACCCTAACTTCTTAATTATAAATCATAAAAAAGCTTATATTCTACACATCCTACAACAACATTTCATAAGAAAGTTTAGTTGATGTCTGAATGAAGTAGTCTTCAATCCTAACCGTTTTTACACTTTCTTCCTTTCAATATGTTAATACACACTCAACCAAGTTCCACAATTAATAAAGGAAAATCTGAAAATTCAAAAGTTTTGTTAATTCTTTATCAAAACAAAAATCTTCAAATACATTTTTTTCTTCATCCTCATAATGAGGCTTTATTTATAACTACTATTTACAAGGGATTTCTTTGATCTTCTTTGTCCTTATTTATGACTTTTTGGATAAATAATGTTCTTAAGATTTAAAATGTTGGAATTCTAAATTACATTATTTTGATATTCTATATTTTGAATGTGTAGTCACATTTTTTTATCTACAATTCTACAAAAAACCAATGTCTTATAATTTAGACTGTAAAATAATTGAAAATTATTTTTTTCAATAAAATATTCATCAAACATGGACTAATAAAACTATAAATGAAATCTAAACCTATTGAAAATTATCTTTTTGTAATAAAACTTTCATCAAACATGGACTAATAAAACTAGATATGAAATCTAAATTTAATTAGGAAAAATATTGCTTAAATAACCTCTTCTATTACATTGTTAATTAGATTCAAAATGAATTTTAACTATACCTTTTACACTAAAAAATAGGAAGACAAACGAATGAATGAAACATTGCAGTCCTCAAGTGAGGAGCCTCTGAGGCTTCCACAACGTTGGTTCTCATTAATTCATCAAACAATTAATAAAAGCATGCAAAGCTGCATTCGAATAGGGAGGTTAAAACACATCCCAGAAAAATAAGGTCTAAGCCTAATCTAGGACACAATCAAAACAACCTAGCATATGTTGTCCATTATTTTCAAGTTCCCCCCTTAATGGATAAAGGATTAATTTCCACGCCTAACTTCTCCTTAAACAATTCAAATTTTATCTTCCCAAGGGGCTTTGTGAAAATGTAAAAAAAAAATTCAAAAGTATTACAATATTCAAGAAAACTTTCCTTAGACTGTATCTTCTCTCTAACAAAATGAAATTGAGCATCAACATTCTTTGGTCATGCATGATACATAGGATTATTCACCAACTTGATTGAACTTTGGTTGTCACATTTGATCGCTATAGCCTTCTTTTTTTCTTCTCTAACATCTTGAAGAACTCTCCTCAACCAAACCACTTCACAAGTTGTTACACACAAAGCCTTATACTAGATATTTTATCATCTGAATTACCAGTCCAATCTACGTTTGAGTAACCTGCCATCTCAACATCAATTGAATCAATATACTTAAGACCAAAATCAATTGCTCACTTAAGATACCTGAGTACTCCTTTTGCTGCTTTCCAATGGCTATCTAGGTTTCACCATAAATTGGCTTAACACACTAACAAAGCATGTTAAATCAGGTCTGGTTGTAGTAAGCTAATTCAAACTTCCCACCATTTGTCTACACAATGTACGATCTACCTCCTTTGAGCCATCATAAAAATGAAGTTTCACATTTTGTCACATTGGAACAAAAGAAGTTTTGCACTAATACATGTTAAACATTTTAAGCACTTCCCTGTCTTGCTTACCATGAGTAACAAAAGTCTGGCCAACATCTTTCCACACTTCAAGACCTAGAAGGTAATGTAACTCACCAAGATCTTTCATCTCAAATACTTGTGACATCTTCTCCTTAATTCCATCAATTAATTCGACTGAATTTCATGTAACAATGACGTCATCAACATATAAAGAGATCAATACTACATGCCCATTTTCATCAAACTTGGTATACATATTTTGATCTCTTTGATGCCTCATAATACCTTGTTGAAGAAAGAAGGAATCTATCTTTTCATATCATGACCTAGGTGCCTGCTTTAGCCCATACAAATATTTCTTTAATCTGAAAACCAAATGTTCCTATCCATTTTTCACAAACCTTTTAGGTTGTGTCAAATACACCTCCTCCTTTAAATCACCATTCAGAAAAACAGATTTTACATATAATTGGTGCAAATTCCAATGGTACTTTGTAGCTAATGAAATTAATAGACTAATAGTATTTAATTTAGCTACAGGTGCAAATGTTTATGCATAATCAATGCCCTCCTTTTTTTAGTACCCTTTTGCCACCAATCTAGCTTTATATTTATCTATATTGTCATCTTCTTTAAACTAAGGTTTATACAACGATTTAAATCCTACGGGCTCTTTACCTTTAGACAATTCAGTCAATTCCCAAGTTTTATTTTTAATAATAGATTCATATTCTTCGTCGATTGATTTTCTCCACTCTTCATGTTCATTAGCTTCATCAAAACTCATGGGTTCTACGACATTCAAAACACTAGTCATGAGGGAATAGTCCTTATACCTTTCAAGTAAGCGAATATGACAAGTACATCCCCTTTGCACTTCACTAACTTCACCCCTATTCTCTGAAGGTACTTATCCACCTCTGATTGTTCTTTCATTGTTGGTTATGTCCAAGTTACTGAATTCTTCCTCAAGCTTTTGTTGCTCATTGTTTTTGGCTCCTGCTTCTGCATTATTGTCTTTAACTTTAGAAAGAATGTGCCACTTTTCATATTGTTGTCCTTATTGCCTTCATTTTCCTATTCATGGAAAATTACATCTCTACTCGCAAATACTCTCTGAGTATATTGATCAAACATTCTATATGCTTTAAATTCTGAACATTATCCTACAAATATACATTTGATACCTTTACCATCAAGTTTCTTTCTGTTCTCCTTCAAACTATGTGTAAAGGCCTTACACCCAAATACCCTCAAATGATGAACTGTTGGTTTAAAACCATACAAGGCTTCGAAGGGGGTCTTGAGTTCAAGATACCTTATTGGAATTTTATTCTTTAAATAAACAAAAATACTAATGGCTTATGCCCAAAAAGCATTTGAGAGGTTCTTACCTTTGATCATACTCCACGCACACTCCACCAATGTTATATTTTTCCTTTCTGCAATATCGTTGTGTTGTGGAGTGTAGGGTAATGTGAATTGTAGATTATTCCATGATCCTTGTTGTAATTGATGAAGTTCCCCAATCTGTATTCTCCACCTTGATCTGAATGAAGGATCTTTATAAACTTCCATGTTTGCTTCCCTGCCATGTTTTTAAATTCTTTGAAATACACAAATACATCAATATTTTTCCTAAGTAAGTACACCCAAGTGTACCTTGTGCAATCACTAATAAACAAAAGAAAATAATAAGCACCTCCTAGGGATCTGGTCTGCATTGGTGCATAAACATTATATTGCACAAGTTCTAATACATCTCTTCTTCTCCCACCAGAATTAGAGGGGAATTCATCTCTGTGACTTTTTCCTAATGTACAACCTTCCCAGGCAACATACTCATTCTTTAACATAGAGAGTCTTTCAACCATTCTTTGTGTATATAACAATAACAAATCATGATAGTTGATATGACCATATCTCTAATGCCAAATACTTTTTATTGACATATCTTTAGAAGTCAGTGCTTGATGACTCTTGTTCATGACATAAATTTTATATAGACCTCCAAATCTGACTCCTGAAATAACAAGTTTGTAGTGATCCAACAAATCTTTCACTAGGTTGTGTGTTTTGAAGAATTCATCCTTCAAATTTTGATCTGTAATTGT
Organism: Pinus taeda; assembly: GCA_000404065.3. Taxonomy (NCBI): domain Eukaryota; kingdom Viridiplantae; phylum Streptophyta; class Pinopsida; order Pinales; family Pinaceae; genus Pinus; species Pinus taeda. Next base: position 40,242 of record APFE030846290.1, read on the forward strand.
AGGCACAGAAATAAAATTCTTCTTGATCCTGAGCACGTACATAATGTTATTAATGCGCTTTATGCTACCATTTGATAAGGTCACTGGAATATCTCCATATCCCATGATCTAATTTGCATGATCATCTCCAAGATATATGCTTTCGCCATTGTTTATTTTTTTGAAGTTTTCATACCAATCCTTATTGCACATCATGTGGATCGAAGCTCCACAATCCACAAACCAAGCATTAACATCATTTGTTTTAGTAAACAATGCAACATTAGACATAAAGAAATTATGATTTTTAAGATCAGAATTAAGATCTTCTCATGCAAAATGTCCCTAATGTCTTTTGTGTTTATTACGCCTAGCTTCAACACTTTTCTTCTTACAAGAGTCTCTGTCCAGATGCCAACTTTTACCATAGTAAAAGAATTTCCATCGAGAATCATTTATGACAAGTGACATACCTTAATTTGGTTTTGGAAATGGCCTTTTCTAAGATGAGTTTTCGCCTATACTTGTTCCTCCTTGTTTCCCTTTGAAGAATTTATTTTTCACCACAACTTCCAAATATGGATTCTGAGACTTCAAATTCTTGCGCCTCTCTTCTTCCTACAACAATATACATGTCAAAATTCTGCCACATAGTTCTACGACTCCTCCTCTGCATAGAATGAATATCCAAGTGTGTTCTATAGAATGCAGGCTCAATAGCTCCACATGTAATTCTATATTTGCAAGCTCCACCACAAGCCACTCCACAGTGATCCAATCCTTTCATACTCTTCAACGAGGCTCCACAATGCACAATGTTTCAGAATTCTCCACAAATAATGATTCAAAAAAGACGTTTTCACAACTGTCACCCTGTCGATGGTTTTTGTTTTCCGATAATTTGAACCTTGAATACATGAATTGCTAAAATAATATTTATAATTAAATAATGAATCATGGATGGAGGATCTGATCTCCTGTAAATAAAAACCAGTTTATGACATCCACTGATAACACTTTCGAGGGTGATAATATCTAAGGCTAACATAGGAAACAACTAACACAGGCAACAACTCTTCGAATCACACTAGTGTCTCCTCCATCAAACCCTAACCCTAATGTGAAAATTCACAATGAAACCCTAACCCTAATGTGTAATAAGCAAGCTCAATCCAAAGCGTTTTTTCTGAGGGCACTAAATACGTCTGTAAAAACAATACCATGGGATTTATAACATTCTTCTTAGGCCCTCAAAAGTGTGTGGGGAAGACATTCAATTAATTTTACAGGCTTCATAATGGAATTGGTGACGTTGTTCTTATCTAATGTTTTATTTTTTTCTTGAGAAGAACAAATATCCCACTCAACTAATTTATTTGGGGCGTTTCGAGTTATAAGATGCTTCTTCAAGTATTCTTGTTCTTCTTTGTTGTTGTAGGGGTCTACCGCATAGGGGCAGAACATACTAGACCATGAATTTCACTATACAAACTTTCACATTCATATTAAAATGAAATTAGGTAGGAAAGAAATACTCTTAAGAAATTTTAATGGCGATGTTCGACATGTTCGTCACTAGTTTCCGCCATGGATTTCCATTTGCAAGAAATTAAACAATGGTAAAAGGGAGCAAGCATTTTATATGTCAATGGAATGCCTAAAATTTGGAATGGATTTAATAAGGTGATGAGAGGGAAAACATTTTTATTTTTATTTTTTTTATTAGAAGAAATCGAGACTGACGCAGTTCTTAGGCATACATAGTCTTGGAAAGGATTGGACAACGAGACCTATGGGACCAAAACCTCTCCAACCAACCATTTGACCACATCCCCAACTCATACCTAAATAATTAGTTGGTTTGACTCACTTGTAAAGTTGCTTTGGTTTATTCGCTAATTATCTTTCCCTCATTTTTTATTAAACCCTACCAAAAATTAAACCCTCACACACCATAATGTCCTCACTAATATCATACAATCGCAATGTCTCAAATGAAATTTAGCCTAGGGTAATCGAGTATTAAAAATGAAGGGGGATGACGGAAAAGAGAATGTGAGGGAGCGCTGGGAGATTAATGAAATGATGAATTGACCTCAAACAATAAGAATTTGTGTGGCCACACAAATTCATATGCAAGTAACCACTTGTGAGGAGAATGTTAATGTCTAGCACTGTGGTTGTGCTAGCAGCGACTCCAATTAGCGTAACAGGTGGCAGATGGAAGAGGCAGCTCCAATAAGAATAACATCACAATAATTGTTAAATTTAATTAAAAAAAAAATGTAGGAAAACCACAAAATGATGGTCGAGATAAATCTCAACTATGAAATTTTGTATACCTCAATGAATATTTCCTCCATCTCAAATAGTAGTTATCTATTTAATAAAAAACAAAATTCCTTCAACTCAAAATATTTCATTATAAATTCATAAAAATATGAAAACTTTTAAAATTAAAATGTTTTTTAAATTTATTTAAAAATTGATTCTTAATTATATATTAAATAAATCTTTAAAAAAAAAAAACACAAACCTCACATCTCAATTAAGACAATCTACCTCTAATCATTAGATTATTTGTTACATGAATGGAAAAGCCTATCTAGAGAGCCTACTTCATGCAAAACGGTGGATAACAAAATTAATTTAACCCACCGCCATTGTTTTCTTCCTTTTCCACCATCGAATACTCCGCATTCCTTTTCCTAAAACAATATTCCAATCACCGGATTTCAAATGCGACAAGAAACCAGACTCTGATTCAATTTAAACTTATCATCGGCAGTCTTTTTCGGAATTCAAATTATTCTGCAACGTGGTGACCCGCATTGCATCGCTGAGATGTTTCGTATACCAATACACTTCAACTTTCAGCGTACATCATGCGGGAGATTTTCCAGGCACTACTTTACAACGACATTAGGGATGCCGCCCTCCATCCTTGTTTATGTTGGTCATTGATTTGACCCTTATCTTTAAAGTTGAATATTACTCCTACCCTCATTCAAAGTTGCTCTGCCCCGGCCTTGGCCTCCGCCTGAAGAAATATTATCTTGAAGCTTGGATTCGGTGTGGCCTCCCACATTGTAAGGTTGCTTTATCGTACAGTTATTTACTAAAAATAAAATATATTAAATCAAAATGAAAATGAAAAATTTCGTTAGTTTTGATAGTAAGTTATTAAAATTGCTTCTGTTGCTTAAAAGATTTTTTTCTCGGCACATAAGATTTCAAGATTTAAGTTTTTTCTCTCGGAGGACTATTAATTAGTTATTTCAGATGGTATGGTTTTTCTTAATCACGATGATAGGTAATAACTCAATTTACATTAATTATTATTATTTAAAAATAATTCTCTTCACATCTAATTTAACAAATAAATTATAATAAATTTTCCCATATTAAATAATATAAAAAATTATATCTTTAACAAAATATTGTGATATAAAATGTTGTAAATATCACTCACTTGCATATAGTTTTTCTTGTAAGCGTGAAAAATGTTTGTAATATTTCATGACGTATATATGAGTGACTAGCATATAGTTTCTTTAAGCGTGAAATTTTTGTAATATGATGTTCTTATATATCAAATATTATTTAAAAAAATAAATTGTATTAATAAAAGTATAATTTTGACTTAAATGTTAAATAAAATATATTAATTAAATATTAAATAAAAGTTATAATAAATAAATATATTAATAAAAATTATATATAGAAGGGATGTGTTTATTGTTTCTGATAATTCTTTTGAAGTAAAAGAAAGAAAAATCAAAGGTAACCACATATTGTTTTTAGAGATCAGGATCTAGCTTTTCTAGTGTTTAGAGATGTCTCTCTTTAAAATTTAACTTTATTTTAGTTAAGATGTGTTTAGGCTAGTTATGATTGTTCAAGGGGTTTTTGATTTGTATTCGAGATTGGGGGGTGGGTTTTGCTTAGACAGATGGATAAAATGATGTCTTTTAGACCATTGGGCTATGGAGTCAAATAATAAGGAATTAAATTTGGGTTAACTCAGTAAAGGAAATGTTCCAAGGGCAAGATGGCAAAATGTTTTTCAGATCTTTGAGACATAGGAGGTGAAAGAATTTCACTCGAGGTGAGAAAGCAGTGAAGGGTTCTCAGACTCGAATAATGAATAAGGAATGAAGGGATACTCAAGATCAAAGGGCAATTAAGAATTTTTTAGTTTAAATATCAGCAGAAAACATTTAAATGTATCACTGTTAAGATAGAGTGTAATTAAACAAGTTCTGAAGTATTATTCCAGTTATAACATTTAGATTGAGAAACACATTAAAGATTATGAATAACTTTGAGAAAAATAATAATAACACATGAAAATGCTGATCTGAAATTCATTTAAAACATGAATCCTTGGAAATATCCGATCTTTATTTATCAATCCAACTTGCTGCCTCAACAAATGATACAATAACCTTCTGGGTCTTCTAATCAAAAAGTCTATAGAAATATCTAATAGAATCCACCCAGAATACTTCAAATGAAGAAGTATTTATACAAATACTAAATTGAAATATCTTGAAAAATATCAAGTTTGGTTTTATATACATCTCAAACTGTTTTACATTAATAGAACTTAAATAAAGGACACTCAAAACTAATGAATCTATTTGGCACTATATTTATGGATTGATGGTGACAAAGAAGAGAAATTCAAATTTGATAGCAACTCTTAATTGATGATGAGGCTTCCAAGTCACTAACTGCCTCATTCCTTCGTGCATTTTGCCCCAGCAATTATGCAAAATTAGGGTCCAATGATACCTTTGTATATCTCAATCCAACATAGATATGTAAAACGTGAAAAAGGTGAGATAAACCTCTTTCAGTTTCGAAAAATTTAGCTCCAAAGTTTCACAATATTCTCTACAAAACAATGTCAAAAACAGGACTTTGCATAGTCTGAAAAATAGGTTGTGAAGATATGTATTTATCTCATTTTTTGTAATACCTGTGTAAAGCGTGAGATAGGTTTTTGTAGATTGGCCTTTTAGGAACACAAACCTCCTCCAATTTATCAAAATGCATCTTGAATTGGCCACAATAGTTTCTGCAAAATTATGACTTAAACACGAAATTTTTGGAAGATGTACCATTCATGTTCTGATTTCATCTTTTAACCTTAATTCTCTTTTAATTATTTTTACCTTTACTTTGGATAAACTTTATTGTTGTTGGTGAAAGTGTCTTCATCTCTGTTTAACCCTTACTACCTCCATGTTTACTTTCACTGTTTACCTTGATTGCTCTGTTTTCTCATCTATCTTTACTTTGACATGAATTTATTTTATCTATATGCTTTGTAACTGTCTTCAATGCTATTTGTCTTCCCGCTAGCTGCATTTATTCTCTTTGATTTTTCAATCTAATACACTTTTACTGATACTCTTTCATTTGGCTTATTTATCTTTTTCCTTTTACTGTGCTTTTTTTACTTTCACTGTAACCTTTTAACTTTTACTGTACATCTTCAAATGAGAGTGTCGTTCTGGTTTTTCCTCAAAATACTTGGAATTTGGGTGAAATAACTTCAAATTGGTGTTCTCGGCAACTGTAAAAGTTTGAATGGGCTCTAATATGGAGTGAGAGCTTGATTGGGGTCTCTGCAATTTCTTAAGGAGTGAAATTGAGGTTAATTGGCGATTTCAGCGTTTGAAGGTGTCATAATGGCTTGTAGAGGTTTTACAAAGAAATTGATCGAAAAAGGCCAAATAGGGCTTCTCGACCTTTTTATTGAACAACGATCATTTTTTGGCGGGCGAATTACAAATGAATAGTGGGCGGTTTTTTGAGTTGGGCAGGGAGGTAGTTTCCTAAGCCATCGCACCACTTTATCGAAGAGGTGGTATTTTGGCGCGGTCAGCCGATCTACCTTAACGCTTGACACGTAGCAGACGGGGGTCCATGTAGTACCACTTTAGCGGGCGGATAAAAGTCAGATATCGGGTGAACCTGATATGGCTATGAATCGTTAGATTTGGGTGCTGACGATCAGACGACAATCAGATGACAGATTAACACGGATGAAATGGGAAAAGGTTTTGGGAGGTCCCAGGGCTTTAATTAATGGTGGTTTATGATTATTCTCGAGTTAAACATGGGATTAAATGATTGGATGGGGTTAATGGAGGATTTATATTAACTTTACGGAGAATTGGTGAGTTAAGAAGGTTTTGTCAGGGTATAGACTAAAAATATATTTTATAGTTAAACTAAGGGTACGGGTAATATATATGGAGATTTATTTATATACGAGAAAAAAGGTATATTGGGAACTATATTATTAAGTTATAAATTAATATGAACTAAAATGAACGGCATGAAAATTATACTAAGTATAATGTAATATTTGTGCTTTTCCTTTACATACACTTATACTTAAGATATAATCGGTTTGTGGGTATTTTGAGTGAAATGGAATTTAACATGGGGTCTTTTATTTTTCATAGGCAAATGGAGTTTAACCTTAGGAAAAGGGGTTTTATTAGGGTAATGAAGGGAAATGAATTTTATGAAGGGAATTCTAACACTTGATGTCCATAAGTCATTAAGTTGAGGGTCTGGTACTACCAAAAGTCAGATAAATGCTCTAAGCCTTAATGACTTGAAGGATTTTTAGTACTAGAACATACTTGTGGATGGGGAAATTAGTAAGTATAGGGATCAAATGAATGAGGGGGAGTCAATTAAATTAACCTGTAAACCTCTGTTTTTTCTTTCTTAATTTCTCATGCACATTGAAACATATGATTAAACATGATAAATGTGCTTTTGTCCAATCAAATTTATACTTTAGCAACCTTTCTTCTACTTACCTATTACTTACCTAACATCTTTTTTTTTACTTATTTGGGTGCGTTTAGGCTAGCAAACCATTTTCTTTCTTTTTCTGTTATAAAAAAAACTATCTATTTCTAACTTTATATCTTCCAAGGGCTCAGATTAAGCTGATGAGCTCCCTATCATTCTCTATTTTAACTATTGATCTTCCAAGATTAAATTATTTGGTTAGATCTTTATTCTCTATCTATCAACATTAAATTTAAAGCATGAAAAGTCAAGACTAAGCTATTTGACTTATCATGGATTATGGTATTTTAAACAAGCTACACATAATCATTATTTGTAGAAAAAAGTAAAATAGTAGTGGTATTTGAATTTGCACACTTTCATGATCTATTTTTATCTCTTTTTGTGGGGTTCATATTTTTTATTTTTATTTTTATTTTTGTTTATTTTTGTCCTTTGATTATTCTTTTAGGACATAACTTCTTTACATTTTTTAATTTGAGAATACATTTGCAGAAAGCAAATGTGTGTACAATATTACAATACTGACTATAGTCAATTAAAAATTATGAATCCTCTTATTATAGGACCCTAATAGTGGCTCCACATGGGGATGCCATCTCCTTGTGAGATGTCAATAACACAGACGACTAGAAGCCTAATCCATTGAGCCAATCCAAAACATGTATAAGCTTTGTTGTATAATATTTGTGGCTGAAACTCTTCCACTGAAAATACACCCTTTTCTGCAAACTGAAATCTGATCTGAAACTGAAGAAAGGTACTACAATTCTCAAACCAAACTAATAGATCATCAATATCTTTAGGACCTTCTTTCTAGGCGTCAACTTCTAATGAATTATTTCATAACTTTCTGAAAACTGAAAACTCAAATAAGTTGTATCCCTACCTACTTACTCTAATCAGCTGTTCAACTACTGGTTAGGTAAAATGAAATAGGCAATGCAACCATTCAAGCATTATGTAATTTGATGTATTTCGTTACATTTGCTTGTTTGTAATCAAAAGTGAGATTCTAAAACCAATTATAACATTGTTAGCAAATGAGAAGATAAGGAAATACTTGATTTCCTTTTTTGACTCTAGAAACTGTACAAAAAGATCTTTCAAGATATATACACTAATGTTTAACTAATCTAAGCAATTGTACAACTGTTCTGGATGGAATCGATGCCATGAAAGTGAAATGTCATTTTCATTTTTATCACTCTGCAGATTTTCAGATAAGCTTTGTGATGATATTTCTACCCTGTGGAAGGATTGCTGAAACGTATTACATATGGGTTTTAATGGGATTTCATGGATTTCTGCATGTTGTTCATCCTTTTCTTGGAGATATTATATCATATTTCCTTTAAAAAATGAAATGATTCAAAACATAGTGGTATAGAACTTTTTCTTTGTCATCTGATCAGATGTCTCAATAGAATTTGATAACCGCACTTATGAAACTAAAGAATTCTGATTAAGATTTTCGTTGTCTTCTTTGTTGTCAATATGAATACCTAAATATTGTTGATTTTTTATTGCTTTAAAGTTTTGTTTGCTGAACTGAAATGAAGCAAAACAAAGAGGCAAAGAAGCTTCACTTATTTCCAAATTTTTTGCACTTTCTTCCTCACTTTCATAGCTGATATGAATAAGATGATCATTGTTTTCAAGTTGCTGAAACTGAATTTCTTTATTTCCCAAACTAGTTTATGATTACTCTGTAAAGTTAGTTTGGATTTGAAGAACATAATTATCATCATACTAATCATATTTAGGTAAATCATTAAAATAAGTAATGTCATAAAACATACACAGTAGATCAATAGATTGCCTCTCCACATATTTCTCTATAAATCTATCTTCTGATCTATGGTAGTTGGAATTAGCTAGAATTTGCTCATGGCTATCAACCTATTCTTTTTGTGAAATAAATGTGTCATGGTGACTTTGAACCAAAAAATTTATCTTTCATGGTGATTTTATGTATTATTTCCTCTATTTTTCTTACCAAAATGTTGAGTTTCACCTCTACAATGTAGTTCTTCTCTGCTCCTGCTTTCAACTTTTCTCTTCTAATTTGCAGATTAATTTCTACATCTACAGCAATGTTCTACATCTGTTTCAATGTTGAGGGGTTTCTTTCTCTTAGCTGAAATTCTATCTTTGAATCAAATGCTTTTGGATAATGCAAGAGAGCTGAGTCAGGAGGTCTTATATTTGATGGCATTGAATAATAGATTTGACTAAATTTGTTAGAAAATTGTTCTATTGTCTCATTTGGCTGTCTTTTTAACTGATTATATTCTTCTACGATCACAAAAAGATTGAATTTGATTATCCATCTATCAAGGAAAAATTTGACAAACTATTGGAAATTTGAGATGCTTGCAATAGGTAGATTCTTGAACCAACTCTTTACTCTACTTTGCAAAGAGAGAGAAAAAAGTTTGATTCTAACATCATCTTCATCAATCTCAAATAAGTCTAGATAATTCTCAAAACCTTGAATATGTTTTTGGGCAGTGATTTTACCATCTTCTCCATCAAACTTAGGAAGATACTTGTAATACTTGTTAGGGAAAACATGGAGTGTAGGAGGTAAGATGAATGGCTTATACCTACCATAAACTTTCCAACATACAGGAATATGTACAGGGATTGTAAGATCATTCTTGATTATTTGAGATTTCTTAATTGGAAAATGATCATCATAAGATTCAAAAGAATGCTGCTCAAATGTGTAAGGAGATTTTATATTTACAAGTTTAAAAGGAAAATAATTTAAAACTAATCTAAGATCTTCTTTAAAATACAATATACACTGAAAAACCTTCTTAATGAGAAAAAACATGATGTCTTGGATAACAATCCAAGTTAGAAACATGATCTTCCCATATTGTTCTTTCAAGTTCAATCCTCTAGTGGAGTCTTGATTGTGAAATTGATTTGGAGTTTACAAGTGGATGATTTTAACCTTTGTATGTTTGATCATTGTCCACCATCATAAATTAGATCTAAACCTGTAAAATATTTCTGAGGAAAATGTTAGTCATCCCCAGTTGAGTCGCCAGAAATGTTATCGCTTTGATAATTCCTTCGAATTAAAAAGAAAGAAAAACCAAAGGTAACCACAAACCGCTTTTGGAGATTAGGACCTAGCCTTCATGATGCTCAGAGAGGTCTTTGTCTTTAAAATTTAATTTTGTTTTAGTTAAGATGTGTTTAGGCTAGTTATGATTGTTCAAAGGGTTTTTGATTTGTATTTGAGATTGGGTGGTGGGATCTACTTAGAAAGATGGATAAAATGATGTCTTTTAAACCATTGGGCTATTGAGTCAAACAATAAGGAAGCAAAACTGGATTAACTCAGTTAAGGGAATGTTCCAAGGGCAAGATAACAGAGTGTTTTTTCAAATATTTGAAACAGAGGGGCAAAAGGGTTTCACTCAAGGTGAGAGAGCAGTTAAGGGTTCTCTGACTTTGATATTGAATGAGGAATGAAGGGATACTCAAGATCAAAGGGAAATTAAGAATCGTTTAACCTTGATATTCAAGAAATTATTATAAACAAAAGAGTAATTAAGAATTTTTTAACTTAGATATCAGCAGAAAACATTTAAATGTATATCTGTTAAGACAAAATGTAATTAAACAAGTTCTGAAGTATTATTCCAGTTATAACATTTAGATTGAGAAACACATTAAATATTATGAATAAATTTGAGAAAAATAACAATAACACATGAAAATACTTGTTTAAAATTCGCTCAACACATGAATCCTTGGAAATATCTAATCTTTATTTATAAATCCAGCTTGCTGTCTTAGAAAATGATACAATAACCTTCTAGGTCTTCTGATAAAAAAAGTCTATAGAAAGTTCTAATAGAATCCACCCAAAATACTTCAAATGAAGAAATATTTATACAAATTCTAAACTAAAATATCTTGAAAAAATATCAAGATTAGTTTTACAAATATCTCAAACTATTTTACATTAATAGAACTTAAATAAAGGACACTCAAAACTAATGAATCTATTTGGCATTATATTTATGGATTGATGGTGACAAAGAAGATAAATTCAAATTTGATAGAAACTCTTAATTGATGATGATGCTTCCAAGTCACTAATTGTCTCCTTCCTTTGTGCATTCTGCCCCAGAAATTCTACAAAATTAAGGTCCAGTGATACATTTGTATATCTCAATCCGAGATAGATATGTAAAACGTGAAAGAGGTTATTGTAGATTTCCAAAAATTCAGCTCCATCTATTCACAATATTTTCTGCAAAAAGATGTCAAACACAGGGCTTTGCACAGTTTGAACAATAGGCTGTGACAATATTCATTTATCTCCATTTTTTTAATACTTGTGTAAAAAGGGAGATACGATTTTGTAGATTGGCCGTTTAGGAACACTAACCTCCTCTAGATTCTCAAAATTCATCTTGGATTGGCCACAATAGTTTTTGTAAAATTATGACTTAAACAGGGAATTTCTAGAAAATGTATCATTCATGTTCTAATTTCATCTTTTAACCTTAATTTTCTTTTAACTATTTTTACCTTTACTTTGGATAAACTTTATTTTTGTTGGTGAAAGTGTCTTCATCTCTGTTTAACCCTTACTACCTCCATGTTTACTTTCACTGTTTACCTTGATTGCTCTATTTTTTCATCTATCTTCACTTTGACATGAATTTATTTTATTTGTAGGCTTTGTAACTGGCTTCCATGCTATTTGTCTTCTCGTTGGCTATGTTTATTCTCTTTGATTTTTCAATTTGATACACTTTTACTGATACTCTTTCATCCAGCTGATTTGTCTTTTTCCTTTTACTGTGTTTTTTTTACTTTCACTATAACATTTTAACTTTTACTATACATCTTCAAATGAGAGGGTCATTCTGGTTTTTTTGCAAAATACTTGGAATTTGGGTGAAATAATTTCAAATTTGTGTTCTCGGCAACTGTAGAAGTTTGAATGGCCTCTGGTACGGACTGAGAGTTTGATTGGGGTCTCTGCAACTTCTTAAAGAGTGAAATTGAGGTCAATTGGCGATTTCAGCATTTGAAGGTGTCATAATGGCTTGCAGAGGTTTTATAAAGAAATTGATCGAAAAAGGCCAAATAGGGCTTCTCGGCCTTTTTATTAAACAATGGTCATTTTTTGGCGAGCGAATTACAAATGAATAGTGGGTAGTTTTTCGGGTTGGGAGGGGATGTGGTTTCCCAAGCCATCACACCGCTTTATCGAGGAGGCGGTATTTTGGCGAGGTCACCTGATCTACCTTAATGCTTGAGACATAGAAGGCGGGGGTCCGAGCAATACCATTTTATCACATAGGTAAAGGTCGGATATCAGGTGAACCCGATATGGTTGTGAATCGTTAGATTCAGGTGCTGACAATCAGACGACAGTCAGGTGACAGATTAGCACGGATGAAATGGGCAAAGGTTCTTTTTTTGGGGGGGGGGGGGGGACGGGGATTTAATTAATTGTGTTTTGTGATTATTCTAGAGTTAAACACGGGATTAAATGACTAGACAAGGTTAATGGAGGGATTATCTTAACTTTACGGAGAATTGGTGAGTTAAGAAGGTTTTGTCAGGGGGATAGGGTAAAAATATAGTTTATAGTTAAACTAAGGGTAGGGGTAATATATGCGAGGATTTATTTATATACAAGGAAAAAGGGTATATTGGGAGCTGTATTATTAAGTTAGAAATTAATATGAACTGAAATGAGCGAAATGAAAATAATACTAAGTATAATGTAATATTTGCATTTTTCCTTTACATACACTTATACTTAGGATAAAATCTTTTGTGGGTTGAGTGAAATGGAATTTAACATGGGGTTTTTTACTTTTCACAAGAAAATGGAGTTTAACCTTAGGAAAGGGGGGTTTTATTAGGGTAATGAAGGGAAATGACTTTTATGAAGGGAATTCTAACACTTGATGTCCATAAGTCATTAAGCCGAGGGCCCGGTCCCACCAAAAGTCAGAGGAATGCTATGAGCCTTTATGACTTGAAGGATTTTTAGTACTAGAACATACTTGTGGACAGGGAAATTATAAGTATAGGGATGAAATGAATGGGGGGGTCAATTAAATCAACTTGTAAACCTCTGTTTTTGCTTTCTTAATTTCTCACGCACATTGAAACATATGATTAAGCATGATAAATGTGTTTTTGTCCAATCAACTTTATACTTCAGCAACCTTTCTTCTACTTACCCATTACTTACCCTAACATTTTTTTTTACTTATTTGGGTGCATTTAGGCTAGCAAATCCTTTTCTTTCCTTTTCTTTTATAAAACAAACTATCTACTTCTAACCTTATATCTTCCAAGGGCTTAGATTAAGCTGATGAGCTCCCTATCATTCTCTATTTTAACTATTGATTTTCCAAGATTAAACTATTTGGCTAGATCTTTATTCTCTATCTATCAAAATTAAATTTAAAGCATGAAAAATCAAGATTAAGTTGTTTGACTTATCATGGATTGTGGTATTTTAAACAAGTTACACATAATCATTATTTGCAGAAAAAAAGTAAAATAGTAGTAGCATTTGAATTTGCACACTTTCATGATCTATTTTTATCTCTTTTTGTGGGGTTCATATTTTTCACTTTTTCTTTTTATTTGTTTCTTTTTGTCCTTTGATTGTTCCTTTAGGACATACCCTTTTTACATTTTTTAATTTGAGAATACATTTGCAGAAAGCAAAGGTGTGTACAATATTACAATATTGAATAGTCAATTAAAAATTATGAATCCTATTATCATAGAACCCTAACAGTGGCTCCACATGGGGATGCTATCTCCTTGTGAGATGTCAATAACACAGTCGACTTGTAGCCTAATCCATTGGGCCAATCAAAAACATGTATAGGCTTTGTTGTATAATCTCTATGAATGAAACTCTTGAACTAAAAATACATCATTTTCTGCAAACTGAAATTTGACCTAAAACTAAAAGAAGGTACTGCAATTCTCAAACCAAAGTAATAGATTATCAAGATCTTTAGGACCTTCTTTCTGGGCTTCAACTTCTAATGAATTATTTCTTAACTTGTTGAAAACTAAAAACTAAAATAAACTAAATTCCTACCTACTTACTCTAATCAATTGTTGAAATGCTAGTTAGGTAAAATGAAATAACCAATGCAACCATTCAAGCATTATGTAATTTGATGTATTTTGCTGCATTTGCTTGTTGGTGATCAAAACCGAGATTCTAAAACCAATTATAACCTTGTCAACAAATGAGAAGATAAGGAAATACTTGATTTCCTTTGTTGACTCTAGAAACTGTACAAAAGGATCTTCCAAGATATATACACTAATGTTTAACTAATCTAAGCAATTGTACAATTGTTCTGGATGGAATCCATGCCATGAAAGTGAAATGTCATTTTCATTTTTATCACTCTGCAGATTTTCAGATAAGCTTTGTGATGATATTTCTACCCTGTGGAAGGATTGTTGCAACCTATTACATATGGGTTTTAATGGGACTTCATGGATTTCTGCATGTTGTTCATCCTTTTCTTTGGAGATATTATACTATATTTCCTTTAAAAAATGAAATGATTCAAAACATAGTGGTATATAACTTTCCTGTGTCATCTGATTAGACATCTCAATAGAATTTGATAACTGCACTTGTGAAACTAAAGAATCCTAATTAAGATTTTCATTGTCTTTTTTGTTGTCAATATGAATGCCTAAAGACTGCTGATTTTTTATTGCTTTAAAGTTTTCTCTACTGAACTGAAATGAAGCAAAACAAAGATGCAAGGAAGCTTCATTTATTTCCAAATTTTCTACACTTTGTTCCTCACTTTCATAGCTGATATGAATAAGATGATCATTGTTTTCAAGTTGCTGAAACTGAATATCTTTATTTCCCAAACTAGTTTTTGATTGCTCTGTAAAGTTAGTTTGGATTTTAAGAACATAATTATCATCATACTGATCATATTTAGGAAAATCATTAAAAGAAGTAATGTCATAAAACATACACATTAAATCAACAAATTGCCTCACCACATATTTCTCTATAAATCTATCTTCTGCTCTATGGTAATTGGAATTAGCAGGAATTTGTTCATGGCTATCAACCTCTTCTTTTTGTGAAATAAATGTGTCATTGTGATTTTGAACAAGAAAATTATTTTTCATGGTGATATTTTGTATCATTTCCTCCATTTTTCTTACCAAAATGTCGAGTTTTACCGTTGTAATGTTGTTCTTCTCCGCTTCTGCTTTCAACTTTTCTCTTCTAATTCGCAGATTAACTTCTACATCTACTGTAATGTTCTGCCTCTGTTCCAGTGTTGAGGGGTTTCTTTCTCTTAGCTGAAATTCTATCTCTGGATCAAATTCTTTTGGATAATGCAAGAGAGTTGAATCAGGAGGAGGTCTTATATTTGATGGCATTGAATAATAAATTTGATTAAATCTGTCAAAAAATTGTTGTATTGTTTCATTTGGTTGTCTTTTTAACTTATTATATTCTTCTATGATCACAAAAAGATTGACTTTGATTATCCATCTATCAAGGAGAATTTTGACAAACTGTTGGAAATGTGATGAAATTTGAGATGCTTGCAATAGGTAGATTCTTGAACCAACTCTTTACTCTACTTTGCAAAGAGAGAGCAAAAAGTTTGATTCTAACATCATCTTCATCAATCTCAAATAAATCCAGATAATTCTCAAAACCTTGAATATGTTTTTGGGTAGTGATTTTACCATCTTCTCCATCAAACCTAGGGAGATACTTTTGATAATTATTAAGGAAAACATGGAGAGTAGGAGGTAAGATGAGTAGCTTATACCTATCAGGAACTTTCCAAGGTACAAGAATATGTACAGTGATTGTAAGATCATTCTTGATTATTTGAGATTTCTTGATTGGAAAATGATCATCATAACATTCAAAAGAATGCTACTCAAATGTGTAAGGAGATTTTATATTTACAATTTTCAAATGAAAATAATAAAAAACTAATCTAAGACCTTCTTTAAAATACAATATACATTGAAAAACCTTTTTGATGAGAAAAAACATGATGTCTTAGATAACAATCCAAGTTAGAAACTTGATCTTCCCATATTGTTCTTTTAGGTTCATTCCTCCAGTGGAGTCTTGATTGTGAAATTTATTTGGAGTCGCCAAGTGGATGATTTTAACCTTTATGTGTCTGATCACTGTCCACTGTCATAGATCAGATCTGAACTTGTAAAATATTTGTGAGGAAAATGTTAGTCATCCCAAGTTGAGTCATCAGAAATGTTATTGCTCTAATAATTATTTTGAAGCAAAAAGAAATAAAAACCAAAGGTAACCACAAACCGCTTTTGGAGATCAGGACCTAGCCTTCCTGATGCTCAAAGAGGGCTCTCTCTTTAAAATTTAACTTTGTTTTAGTTAAGAAGTGTTTAGGCTAGTTATGATTGTTCAAGGGTTTTTTTATTTGTATTTGAAATTGGGTGGTGGGATTTGCTTAGACAGATGGATAAAATGATGTATTTTATACCATTGGGCTATGGAGTCAAACAATAAGGAAACAAAACTAGATTAACTCAATAAAGGGAATGTTCCAAGGGCAAGATAGCAGAGTGGTTTTTCAGATCTTTGAGACAGAGGGGTGAAAGGGTTTCACTCGGGGTGAGATTGCAATTAAGGGTTCTCAAACTCGAATAATGAATTGAGGAATTAAGGGATACTCAAGATCAAAGGGAAATTAAGAATCCTTTAACCTTGATATTTAAGAAATCAATCTAAACCAAATAGTAATTAAGAATTTTTTAATTTAGATATCAACAGAAAACATTTAAATGTATAACTGTTAAGACAGAGTGTAATTAAACAAGTTCTGAAGTATTCTTCCAGTTATAAAATTTAGATTGATAAACACACTAAATATTATGAATAACTTTGGGAAAAATAACAATAACACATGAAAATACTTGTCTGAAATTTGCTCAACACATGAATCCTTGGAAATATTTGATATTTATTTATCAATCTAGCTTGTTGGCTTAGCAAATGATACAATAACATTTTGGGTCTTCTGATAAAAAAGTCTATAGAAATATATAATATAATCCACTCAAAATACTTCAAATGAAGAAGTATTTATACAAATTCTAAACTGAAATATCTTGAAAAAATATCAAGAGTGGTTTTACAATATCTCAAACTATTTTACATTAATAGAACTTAAATAAAGGACACTCAAAACTAATGAATCTATTTGGCACTATATTTATGGATTGATGGTGACAAATAAGATAAATTCTAATTTGATAACAACTCTTAATTGATGGTGAGACTTTCAAATCACTAACTGCCTCCTTCCTTTGTGCATTCTGCCCCAGAAATTCTGTAAAATTAGGGTCCAGTGATACATTTGTATATCTCAATCCGAGATAGATATATAAAACTTGAAAGAGGTTATTTTATATACGTATGTTATTGAGATAAACCTCTTTCAGTTCCCAAACATTCAACTCCAGTTGTTCACAATATTCTCTACAAAAATATGTAAAAAATGGGACTTTGCACAGTCTGAAAAATAGGCTGTGAAGATATGAATTTATCTCCATTTTTGTAATACTTATGTAAAAAGTTAGATAGGATTTTGTATATGGGCCTTTTAGTAACACAAACCTCCTCCAGTTTCTCAAAATGAATCTTGTAATGGTGACAATAGTTTCTGCAACATTATGGCTTAAACAAGAAATTTTTGGAAAATGTACCATTCGTGCTCTGATTTCATCTTTTAACCTTAATTTTCTTTTAACTGTTTTTACCTTTACTTTGGATAAAATTTATTGTTGCTGGTGAAAGTGTCTTCATCTCTGTTTAACCCTTATTGCCTCCATGTTTACTTTCACTGTTTACCTTGATTGCTCTCTTTTTTCATCTATCTTCACTTTGACATGAATTTATTTTATTTGTATGCTTTGTAACTGTCTTCCATGTTGTTTGTCTTCCCGCTAGCTGCGTTTATTCTCTTTTATTTTTCAATTTTATTCACTTTTACTGATACTCTTTCATCTGGCTTATTTATCTTTTTCCTTTTACTGTGCATTTTTTACTTTCACTATAATCTTTTAACTTTTATTGTACATCTTCAAATGAGAGGGTCGTTTTGGTTTTTTCTCAAAATAGTTGGAATTTGGGTGAAATAACTTCAAATTGGTTTTCTCGATAACTGTAGAAGTTTGAATGGGCTCTAGTATGGAGTGAGAGCTTGATTGGGGTCTCTGCAACTTCTTAAGGAGTGAAATTGAGGTCAATTGGTGATTTCAGGGTTTGAAGGTGTCATAATGGCTTGTAGAGGTTTTACAAAGAAATTGATCGAAAAAGGCCAAATAGGGCTTCTCAGCGTTTTTATTGAACAACAGTCTTTTTTTGGCAGGAAAATTACAAATGAGTAGTGGGTGGTTTTTCAGGTTGGGCAGGGATATGGTTTCCCTAGCCATCGCACCGCTTTATTGAAGAGGTGGTACTTTGGCGAGGTCACCCGATCTACCTTAATGCTTGACACATAGCGGACGGGGGTCCGGGTAATACCACTTTATCGAGCGGATAAAGGTCAGATATCGGGTGAACCCAATATGTTGTGAATCATTAGATTCAGGTGCTGACGATCGGACAATAGTTGGGTGACAGATTAGCATGGATGAAATGGGCAAAGGTTTTGGGGGGTCTCGGGGCTTTAATTAATGGTGGTTTATTATTATTCTAGAGTTAAACATGGGATTAAATGATTGGACAGGGTTAATAGAGGATTTATATTAACTTTACAGAGAATTGGTGAGTTAAGAAGCTTTTGTTGGGGGTATAGGGTAAAAATATAGTTTATAGTTAAACTAAGGGTATGGGTAATATATACGAGTATTTATTTATATACGAGGAAAAAGGGCATATTGGGAGCTATATTATTAAGTTAGAAATTAATATGGACTAAAATGAGTGGAATGAAAATAATACTAAGTATAATGAAATATTTGCGCTTTTCCTTTACATACACTTATACTTAGTATAAACTATTTTTGTGGGTATTTTGAGTGAAATGGTGTTGACACCTAATCATCAGGATTGGGTGACCATAATGTAAATAAATAAATAAGTAATATGAACAGTCATCAAGAGATGAAGTGAACAGTCTCTCCCTCATGTATATAATGAAGACCAACCTGAAGGAATAAAATATACAAATCAATTTTTCTTTGAGGAGTTACTGCTTGGCTTGACATGGTATCAGAGCCAGCTCCCAAAATAGTTGTAACTCCCTTCTGCCTACTTCTCTCTTTCCACTACCCCTATGCGCTCTGTTTACCATAATTAATTCTGAATCCTCTGACCTGACAACCTTAGACCTGAAAACCTTCTGAATCGTTGCTGCGAAAGTGTTCATCCTTGAGGTCGTGCTGCTATGAAAGTTTACTGTGTAGCTGCAGACTTGTGAGCAACCTTGTGAGTAGCCTTGGTGGTGAGCTACCTGCTTGATACATGGAGCCTTCGTATGAGGATTCAAAATAACAACCTTGGGGTTTCTAGTAGAGCCTCGCCTTCGAACCACGCCAGAGAGAACTGGTGCCTCCACGCATTTGTATGGTATATAACGTTGGTTTTTTGGCATATAACGTTGGTTTTTTTGGCATATAACGTTGGTATTTACGCTGGCCTTGTGTATATTAACACTATTTTCATTATATGCATTGAAGTTCATAGCATTGTATTAATAATAGTCTTATTGAACGTTGAAGATTTCTTGGCATAAAACGTTGGTAACGTTGGTATTTAACGCTGAAGTTTTCTTGGCATAAAACGCTAGTAACATTGGTACTAAACATTGAAGTTTTCTTGACATAAAACGTTGGTAACTTTGGTATTGAAAGCTGAAGTTTTTTTGGCTATACGTTGACGTTTTTTTGGCCATACGCTGGTATACAAGCGTGGTATGCAAGAGATTGTTCGTTGGTTTATGAAGTGCAAGCATTGAAATTAATGCCATACATTGAACGTTATTCATAGCGTGTAAAATATGTTAAATGCACATGTGATTTGAGCCATGCGTTGAATGTACATGGTATATTGAACTGTTTTGGTACGCTACCTATGAAGTGCTGTCCTATGATGTGATTTGAGCCCTGATTTTGTGCATGTTTTAAAATCGCCGTTGTGTTAAAATTTTTTGAAGGACTGCATTGCATGATCAATGCAAAAAGAAACCGATATATATTTTGAATAGTGCCGATATATATGTCTTGGGTATTGACATTTGCTTTCAAGTTGAGTTTGTTTTCCAGTCATATCAGAACTATATTTTTTTCCCATTAAGAGTAAACGTTTTGCAGCATAAGCTTTTTGTTACAATATGCATTCAATCATATCCATCATGGGAATAGTTCTCACTAGCAAAGAGAACTATCGCGAGTGGTCCCGGATGATAAAACACACACTCATTTTCAATGAGTTGTGGAAAGGAGTGTGTGTTGGAGACGGAGGCAAAGAGCTAGAACAACGTACATCAGACAAAGAGCTTGTCATTTGGGAAAACAAGAACAACAAAGCTTATGCATTAATCACAACATCTGTAAATGAAGAGATGAGTCGCCATATTTTGCCATTTTCAACTGCTTTTGAAGCCTTACAAAAGCTGAAAGAACTCTATGACTCACATTCTGCACTTGAAGTTGTTCAACTCATGATTAAACTCTTCACTCTTGAACTGCAAAATAATGATCCTCTTGCTCTTGCATTTGAAGTAAAGTTTATAATGCATGATATCAAATCCACTAAGGTTGAATTGAGTATTCCTCTCATCTCTTTTCTCAAGGCACTTTGTCCTACTCACTCCAATTATCTTGAGTCATTGCAAGCAAATGGAAATCTCAAAGATATCACCTTTTACTCTCTTGTAAAAAAGTTTGATGAAAGAGAGAAAGCTTTTGGAAAGAAAACAACCCCTGAATCTTCTGAAGAGGTTGTGTGCCTTGCTCATAAAGAAAATCATCTTGCTCAAAATTCTTCAAAAGGAAGAGGTGGTTGAAGAGGAAGAGGAAGATATTTCAAGGCAAGGGGGACAGACACTCTCAAGGAGAAAAGGCGGATTTGCACTGCATACGCTACAAAAGAAATGGATCACATGATGCCTCTACATGCAAGTTACCATGGGACAAAATTGAGCAACAAAGAAACCAACAGAAAGGTAAAACTGATGATATAGACAAAGGTAAAGCGCCTTAATCCGCTCACTATGTTGTGGCACAATGTAATATTAGAGTAAATGAAGATTTATTTAATGCTTCACTTGCTTCTTGGAAAAATGATTGGTTGCTTGATTCAGGAGAAACCTGCCACATGACTCATAGAAAATATTTTTTTGAAGAATTTACTAACAATGTTCATGGAGCAGTATACTTTGCAGACCAATCAAAAATCAAGCCATCAGGGCTTGGCACAATCAGGCTTAAACTACCTGGTCTTCCAGACTTTCTTCTGCATCATGATCTATATCTTCCACAATTCAAGAGAAACTTGTTGTCCTTGGTCCACATCCACAAGCAAGGTCACTCCATTCATATTTTTGATGGCAAGCTTGAGGTAAGAAAAGCATTTGACCACTTACTTGTCATGAGGGGAATAGAAGAAGAAAGGCTTCTCAAGCTGCAAGGAACCTCTGCTTGTGCACAACATTTCTCATACAATTCTCATTATGAAGAAGGTACACTTCCATCAAGTTTATTATGGCATGCTAGATTTGGACATTTGAACTATGACAGCCTCCTCTTGTTGAAGAAAAATGGTATTGCTGGTTTGCCTACAATTCTTAGGAAACTTAAGCAATGTGATGCTTGCATTCTAGGAAAGCATAGCAAACAATCTTTTCATGATTCACATTCAAGAGCACATAAAAAAGGTGAACGCATTCATTCATATTATGTGGTCCAATGCCTGTTTCTTCTGCAAATGGAAATAAATATATGATGACATTTATTGATGACTACACCAGAATATGTTGGGTTTATTTATTGAAGAACAAATTTGATGCTTTTCAAACATTCAAGAACTTTCATAAATGGATTGAAAACAATGCACAATCTCATATTGGGTCTATTCACACTAATAATGGAAAATAATACACATCAAATGAATTTGAAAACTATCTTCGCCAACATGGGATCAAACATCAAACAACTATGCTTTATAATCCCCAATAGAATGGTGTCACTGAAAGAATGAATAGGACAATCTTAAATATGGTACGATCCATGCTCTTCTTCAAAAATGTAAAGATAATGTTTTGGGTTGATGTTGTTCTATGTGCTGCATATATAAAGAATAAAGTCCATCTAATGCTATCAAAATCAAGACTCCATATGAAATGTGGTATGGACATGTTCCTTCGGTAAAGCATCTCAGGGTATTTGGTTCCACCTCTTATGCCTTGATACTAAAGGTACATAGAAACAAACTTGGTGCTAAAAGTTGCAAATGTATCTTCATGGGGTATTCAAACACCTCCAAAGCATATCGTCTTTGTGATGAAATAAATAAAAATTTTGTTGTATCTAGAGATGTAATTTTTCTTGAATCATCCAAAACTAACAATGTTATTGAGTGGCAACTTGATCGCTTGGATAGATTCGTAAAACCAAAATCATTTCAAGAATTTGATAATCAGATTCCACATCTTGAAGGGGGGATTCCTATGCTAGATCAACATGTGGAATCTTCTTCTGAAGAACACTATCCCCTGCATGAAACTCCAACAACAAATGATGCTTTAAGTGATGTGATTGATAGAATTGGGAGACTCAACCTTGATTCAGTCCCAAATCAATCAATGGAGTAGCCTGGACCATCTACGAAAGGTCCCCCAAAGTGGCTGACAAAGACACTTGAAAGTGTTTATCCTGATAAGGTTGGAAAGACAGGAACTAGAAATTCAAACAAGCAAAATGGAGGTGATGTAGATGACTTTAATTCACCTGTTGATATGGATGTTTCTTACGATTGTGAATTGAACTTTTCTATAGATTTTGAACCAACTTCCTTCAAAGAAGCTTCTTCTCATGATGAATGGAAAGAAACGATGCAAAAGGAGTATGATGCCCTCATAAAGAATGGCACTTGGAAGCTAGTTGATCCTCAATTAGGAACCAAACCAATTGGCTGTAAGTGGGTCTACAAGAACAAGTATAAAGTTGACAGCTCACTTGACAAGCATAAAGCTAGGCTTGTGGCAAAAGGTTTCGCATAGAAAGAAGGGGTCAATTATGAGGAGACATTTTCCCCCACAGCAAAATGGGCTACCATCCGAACACTCTTTGCCCTGGCAGCTCAGAACGGTTGGAAAGTCCATCAAATGGATGTAAAAACTGCTTTCTTGAATGGAGATCTAAAAGAGAATGTTTTTATGTCCCAACCTGAAGGCTTTGCTGTGAAAGGACATGAACATAAAGTATGCAAAATGGTGAAGTCCTTGTATGGTCTCAAACAAGCACCGCGAGCCTGGTATGAAAAAATAACTGAGAATCTTCTGAAACTCAATTTCAAACATTATGATCTTGATGATGCAACTTTATTTGTCAAGAAAGTTGGCAAAACAGTTATATATCTTGTGGTATATGTAGATGATGTTTTAATGATAGGGAACAATGAATGCTACATTGCATCCATAAAGAAGGAATTGGTGAAAAGTTTTGAAATGACTGATTTGGGCTATGTTCATTACTATTTTGGTATTGAAGTAACCCAACATCCAAAGTCCATATTTCTTTCTCAAAAGAAATACATTGGAGATCTGTTGAACAGGTTTGGCATGACAGAATGAAATGCAATTTAACATGGGGTTTTTTACTTTTCATAAGCAAATGGAGTTTAACCTTAGGAAAAGGGGTTCTATTAGGGTAATGAAGAGAATGACTTTTATGAAAGGAGTTCTAACACTTGATGTCCATAAGTCATTAAGCTGAGGGTCTGGTCCCACCAAAACTCAGAGAAATTCTCTCAGCCTTTATGACTTGAAGGATTTTTAGTATTAGAAAATACTTGTGGATGGGGAAATTAGTAAGTATAGGGATGAAATGAATGGCGGGGGGGGGGGGGTGGGTTTCAATTAAATCAACTTGTAAACCTTTATTTTTGCTTTCTTAATTGCTCATGCACATTGAAACATATGATTAAGCATGATAAATGTGCTTTTGTTCAATCAACTTTATACTTTAGCAACCTTTTTTCTACTTACCCATTACCTACCCTAATATTTTTTATTTTTTTACTTACATGGGTGCATTTAGGCTAACAAACTCTTTCCTTTCCTTTCCTTTGATTAAAAAAACTATATACTTCTAACCTTATATCTTCCAAGGGCTTAGATTAAGTTGATGAGATTCCTATCATTCTCTATTTTAACTATTGATCTGCCAAGATTAAATTGTTTGTCTAGATTTTTATTCTCTATCTATCAACATTAAATTTAAAGCATGAAAAGTTAAGATTAAGTTGTTTGACTTATCATGGATTATGGTATTTTAAACAAGTTACACATAATCATTATTTGCATAAAAAGTAAAATAGTAGTGGCATTTGAATTTGCATACTTTCATGATCTATTTTTATCTCTTTTTGTGGGGTTCATATTTTTCACTTTTTTTATCTTTGTTTCTTTTTGTCCTTTGATTGTTCTTTTAGGACATACCCTCTTTACATTTTTTAATTTGGGAATACATTTTCAGAAAGCAAAGGTATGTACAATATTACAATACTGACCATAGTCAATTCAAAATTATGAATCATATTATTATAGGACCCTAACACGATGCAACAAGTAAAAGTAGCATTTTGTTCTCACCTCAAGTATTAGATGAGAGAGACAAGTATGCCACTCTAGTTAGCGAGAAAAGATATGGTCTTAATTTAATTCACTATGTTTACGAATTACCATTTTCATGATTACTCTTGTATCTATCCATAGGAGTATTGATTGACATGATTCAATGGTTTACTATTTTTGAGAGATTTTCTATTCTTTCTTTTTTGTTCAATAGTGTTTGGGAAACTTGACATCAAAGTCACATGGTAGGAGACACAAAATACATGAAAATATGAGTATCTATATGATGACCCCCGAAACATGATACATGGGATATGTTTTATATTATATATTAAAAATATAATAAATTAGTGAATTACACATGAAATATGAAATATAAAAAACATTTGCATGATGAGAATACAAATTCAATCATACAACTAATGCATATAACCCAAATATCATTGGGTGCAATCTATCTCTAAACCAAAACTCATCACAAAGAGGCCTTAAATGGCTTGTAGAGTCCATAAAAATCACACAATAAGAAATAACTAGTACTACATACCATCAAAGTCATTGCCTATATTGGGATCCTCATCATCAGTTCACCCTCTAGGCATTAAAATTAGATAGCAAAATATTAACCTGTCAATTTGATTTTTTTTTTGAGTGATTGGTACATTTTTACTAGGGTCATGAAAGAGGAGTTCAACAGTCAATGCCACCAACATCGAGGTACATAGACGGTGTGTTCATTTTAATTAAATGCTAGTTCCATACCCTCATACATGGAAAAATCTAACGGAAAGGTTGCAATCCCCCAAATCTTGAAAATCATTAAGTTTGTTGCATTTTGAGTAGAATAAATAATTCTAGTTTCTCAATATGATATCCAATGAGGTTGGAACTACTCTCAAACACTTTGAGCCAATTAATGGTAATATTAAAAATTTAAGTAAAAGGATGAAAATGAATGAAAAGTCCTTCTAACATTGTTTAATTGCCCTTAGTTGCACTGCAAAACCTTTGAAACCTCCAAACATGTGACTGAATTGTGTAAGAATGAGGCAATAAATCGATTTTAAGATGATTCTTTCACTAGACACATGTCCAAATTTTGGTAAATCAATAGGGCTCTTGTCCCACACCAATTAAACATTTATCCTATGAATAAGACATAAGTCAAAATCATGTCAAACACATGTCACCCATGTATCATGTCTCACATGTGAAATGTGTGACAGAAGGTGAAGGAGAGTATGTGTCATGTTACTTAGCTTGTCTTTCTTGTCTCAGGGAAAATTCTCCAACATTTATGTTTTAGCCATTATTTTCCAAGGGGAAGGAGATTGTTAATGAACGATATTAACCCTCAAACAATGACATATTTTCCACTATTTCAGACTAGGTGCCAAATTTTGGGCACGCAAGAGGTAGACATAATTAATACCTTCATACAATCGACCTATACTAGCAACTAAAATCGCTTCCAGGTAAATTCCCCCTTGAGAGGAATGATGCAAAATATGAGATCACGTTAATGATGTATGAGATCCAACTTCAACTATGGGAAATGGATAAGTGCTTAAAAAGGATTGAGACCATCACTCTATGTGAAAAGAGGTTAGTCCCTCCTTATAGTGGTGTCGATCTAGACTAATTGAGGTTTCCACCTCCTCCTGAATTTCCAAATGTATAGTATATTTTTGTTTATGGTTGTTATTACTATGGTTATAGAGGTCAATTTTTGTGTCCTTGATTTATGTTCATGGCTAGTTGATACTATAGAATCTCAAGATGATATGCCTTGGTCTTATTATAGTTTTGAGGACATATATTTTCTTCTTGAAAATGTTAGTATGTTACTGAATTTTTTAACAAAAGTCCTACTACTTTTCCTTTGGTTGGGTTACGTTAGTGATAGGACAAGGAAAACAATAGGTTAGTAATGTTGAATTCACACTTATACTGAGAGAGGGGGTGTTACACAAAAATATCGTCACCATGATTATTTGCAGTCAGTATGGGTCTATCATCACCTATACTAGCCTCCTAAGCAAATCTCAGACCTTAGCTATTCATGCCAAGCTTTGCAAAAGAGAGAAAGACTTTGAAAATCAATATTACTCTGGTTCCGCACTTTCTCCTACTTTTACCTGCGGACCCGCACCCTTTGTTCATAATACCCTCGTATCTGCACGCTCTGTCTGTAAAGGGGTGGGTGCGTACCCCTGTGAAAGTCAAAAGGCACAAGTTTATCCTAAAAAACTCACTTTGGGGTTAAATCTAGATGTTTCTAGAAGGATTTTGACGTGGATTGTTCGCTCCAAAGTGGTTCATGCATCCCAAAAGAGAAGGAGCTCCCTTGATAGGAGGAGCTATCCCTTTGAAGGAGGACCTAGTAACTTCCGTCCATTGCACTATAAATTAAGGCATTGGGTCAGTTGCTAGGGAGGTTAGAAGCTGAACATTTTGAGGGTAAATATTGATGGAATTGGGACTTCCTAGTTAAACTTGAGAGGAGAGATCACGTACCTTTTGGTTTCATTGGGAAGTGAGTGAAACTTGTCAAAGTAGAGGAGACTTCTTGTCGGACCCTGGGAGGAGCTTGTACAGCATCAAGGCACAGGTTGTAAAGTTCTTCTTTCATTTGAATTAATACAATCAGATTCATTTTTCTCAACAAATTGTCTTATGTGGTTTGTTTCATAATCTCCTTGATCATTATGATGAATATGCTTTATAATATTGGCTTTTCAGGTGCTATTTGATTGTTTTCTTGTTTGTGTTTGCAGAATAAACTTCAAGGAAGGTCATTTGGAGCGAGGGAGCGAGGCTTCCACAAACTTGCATTGGACTGAAGGTAGGCCTAAAACACTTGTTTGCCTTTGTTTTACTTGCATGTTTAGAGAAAGATAGTTTTTGATTGGCTTGCTTGTCACTAGATATTAGTAGATACTAGGAAGGTCGATCTTGTACGCAACCTCGACTCATTCCGCGTGACAGGGGGGGCGAATCATTGTAATAAAGCTACTTATTTAATCATTCTAGAACCATAAGAAATAAATCTCATAAGAAACTTATAAAACACGGGTTATAAGTCTAAACCTTTCCAAGGGAAAGATTACAAAACTTATTTATAGAATATTTCTTCGTAGGCATCAACCTATTCTTACAAAAATTTATAGGAACTAACCTATTAGAGACACCAATCACCTCATGTTTACGAATTTGTTGGTACCAACCTACTAGAGACACCAATCCCCTTAATTTCAAGTATTATTAA
The DNA here is from genome assembly GCA_000404065.3 of Pinus taeda. Classification (NCBI taxonomy): domain Eukaryota; kingdom Viridiplantae; phylum Streptophyta; class Pinopsida; order Pinales; family Pinaceae; genus Pinus; species Pinus taeda. The sequence goes on from APFE030846290.1 coordinate 68,202, forward strand.
GCACCAACCTACTAGGGACACAAATCCCTCTGCTTGCAAATGTTTGTTGGTACCAAACTGTTAGAGACACCATTTCTTTCTACAATATGCTTTGTAAGTTGTTTTGCAATTTTCCACTTAGTTGCTTTGTTCTATCGCTCCATGTAGTCACTTCTCACTGTGTTATTTTAAAATAGGTGCTTCCTTCAACCCAAAGATTCAAACTCTATGCTTTATCAATGTAACACCTTCATGATTGGTTCTTCCTTCAACCCACTTTCCAAACTCGATGCTTACAACACCAAAACATTATATCATATGCCCTTGCTATATGTTCGAGCATTTATACAATCCTCAAAACTCTATATGTTGTGATAATTTTCATAATACTAAACTTTGGCCATATACAAGGATATCTAGGGAAATTCCCAAAAGTTTTAACACTAGAAATACTTGTGAAACAACTTTCTTTTGGTTCTCTTAGATGGGAATTATTTTTTTTCAAATGTGGGAAAACTTCTTGTCTCTTGATGACTATGGACCATTGGAGTATCAAAATATCAAAAGATGGATGAAAGACTTACTTTGTAAACATCATGGTATGGAAAAGGTTCGATGTGACAAACAACACTTGACACCAAACTCTTTGTCAAATAAAGCTATCGAGCTTCTCATTACAAAACACTAAATTTTAGTGTTACATCAAGATACCAAAAAACTACCAAAAAATGACTGACACTAAAAATCATTGCAAAACCAAGTTCTTTTGCACTAGGATGATGGTAAATATGTATGTCAAGTGTCAACAACCTTTGTGTCAATTGACGGGATCGAGCATTGGGATGCCAAAGAATCCTATTGCATAACAAAAGTCTTTATATGGTTTTGTCCTAGTCAATAGACTTCAATTAATGCATCCAATTCACGTCAATAATTCTCATTAATTGATGATACCAATATATTAGAGCACAGAAAAACCATAGAATCTATGCTTTTAACAAAATGTTGATATGCCAATATGATAAGGGTCTTTAATCTGTCAATTGTTACACCTAAGCACCTAGCGCTATGATTGGGGGCTAATCATATATTAACATATTGGAAAATCTTTGAAATTGTACATCAACTAAAAAGATGGATATGTTGAGGGCCTTAACCTTAAGTACTTGAGTGCTACAATTAAACACTATATGACCGAGGGTTGTAACCGGAAGCTTACTTGGACTTGAAATATCACGTAAATTCTCTAACAAAATCTCTAATATAATGATTACTCTGCAACGTGGTAGTTGAAAGTTCATTACATAAGATGTTTCTTACGCAAATACACTTTAACTTTCATCCCACATCACGCAGGGGATTTTCTGGTACTATACAACTATATTAGGAATGTCACCCTCCATCCTTGTTCATCTTGGTCGTTGATTTGACCATTATTACCATGCCTTAGGTAGTAATAACACATTCGATTTGCGTTTACTTTCAATTAGTTAAGTCATTGACCAAAAATTAAACAGCAGTGCCTAAAGTTAACATTATAAAATGAATTAATTTTTTTTTCAAATAATTTTTTTTTATTTGTTCAATAGAGTTAACTCTTATTATGCAATGATGCCTATGTAGATGCAGTTGTAAGTTCATAAGCGCCAATGTACGCGCACGTCAGTTCCTTGAACCCTCTGTTTGAAAGTGTATTGTACTATGAAGGCATCACTATGCCATTGTTAGCGGGTGAGCTCGTATTTTAACAGATGTAAGCCAAACACATTGTAAGTCATCCCTTTAAAATGACAATGGTGCTATTAGGTCAACTAGACTAGATTTTGTTGACGTGTCCATGATGATAGATGGACCCTGTACACTCCTCATTTTTAATATGATACCATTGCATTTATTTATATATGTTTATTGAAAAACAAAGGCCATATTTTATGGCAAGAGCTAATCAGCCTGCTATAGGGCATTAAAGGATTGGTTAGCTGCATGCTCTTTAACTTTATAACACACTCACGCACATAACGAGATAAATGAAAAATAATAAGGTGTGTTATAAAGTTAAAGGGCATGCACCTAACCAGTCATTTAATGCCCTATGGCACGCTGGTTAGCTCTTACCATATTTTATAAGATTTATAAAAGGAAGATCAACACTATTTTGTAAAAAAACTAGGATTTATTTTGTAAGAGAAAATCGATTGTTATATATACATAATTTGTAATTTTTATATATTTTTAAATTTTTTTAACAAAATAAACAAGTTTATTTTATAACCTTCAACGTAACACATTTCACACTAATGAACCCACTTTACCTTTATATAATTTTATTTTACAACTTTTATCAATCTTGCTTATATTTTATAGAGCATTTACATCTCACATTATTCATATAATTATAATTTTTCAATGCCAAGAAACACTAAAATTATTGAACCAATTAACTTGATAAATGACACAATAAATAAAATAATTATATAACATTTAGAAATAGAGTTGTCTATTGAGGTGGAAAAATTACCCGGACGACCAAAAACAAATTTCAAAAAAATCTTGTAGAGGCACTGTTTGAATAGTTTTTTTGATCGTGGAAATGGATTCAGCACCATCAAAAACGTCTAACACACCTAAAGTTTTGAAGTTTAACAATTATAACTTGGATTTACAAAAATCCTTGCCAGATTTTTTCTAAATATAACCGGAATTTCATAACTTTCAAAGCAATTCCTCCTATTAATTAAACTTGTGGTTTAAAAATGCACCACTAAAACAATAAAACAACGAACATACTTATGCCTAATATTTAGACCACTTACCTTTATTACATGGTAGCAATACAAAATAAATTAGTGCTATGCAGACTTTCCTTTCCTCCTTCAAGGTTGCTCCGGCTCCAACCTGAAGAAGGGATAAGCGTATTTTAAAACTCAGTATGCCTTAACACATCGGTGGGCGGCTTTATCACTGCAGTTATTTATTTATTTAAAATAAATTATATTAAATCAAAATAAAATGACAAATTACATGTCATCAACGCCACTTGATTTTAAAATTGAGTGCTTACGCCATCTTTAAGAAAGTATTACTATACAAAGTAAATTTCACTAAAATAAAATGAAATGTCGCCAATATCACTAAATTGCATCTAATTTTCTTTTAGCAGTTAAGTGTGAAAAAAAAAAAGGAAAAAGAAAAAGAGTGTAATATCATGTTCTCACATATAAGTAGATAACATTTGAAAAAATAAAATGTTGTTAATAAGGGTATATTTTGATGTAAATGTTAATTAAAATATATTAAACATTAATATTAATATAAATAAAATATATTAATGTTAAGTAAAAGTAGCATTTTGTTCTCATTTCAAGTATTAAATGATGGAGACATGTATACCAATTTTGTTTATGGGAAATGGATTCACTATGGTTATGAATTAGTATTTTGGTGATTATTTTTGTATTTATATGTGGGCTGAAATGGATGGGTATTATTTTTTTTGGAAGTTTTTCAAGAGTATTTTTGAAGTTTATTAAGAGCATTCTATGTTGATTAATAATGGTGGCTAATGGTTTAATTGGGGTTAATTTTTTTGACAAGAATTTCTATCATTTTATGGTTGATTTAATTGTATTTTTGGCAAGAATTTCTATCATCTTATTTTGGTTGAATGATGTTTGAGAAGCTTCACATCTAAGTCACATGACATGAGGACACATAACACTAAGGGCATAAAAATATGAATATCTGACAACTCACACAATGACCCCACAGAACATGACATATAAGACACACTCAATATTATATATTAAAAAATATAACAAATTAGTGAATTACACATAAAATATGAAATATATAAAACATTTGCATAATGAAAATACAAACTCAATCATACAGCTAATGCATACAACCAAAATAGCATTGAGTGCAATCTATCTGTGAAGCAAAAATACATCAACAAAGAGGCCTTAAATGGTTTGTAGAGTCCAAACAAAATCATGCTACAATAAATAACTAGTACCACATATCATCAAAATCATTTCCTATCTTTGTAACCTCATCATAAATATCATCATCTAAGCAATAAAATAAGATAGAAAAAGATTAACATGTCAAATCAAGATTATGTTTGAGTGATGGGTACATTTTTACTAGGGTCATGACAGAGGAGTTCAACAATCAATAACACCAACATCAAGGTATATAGAGAGCATGGCCATCTTAATTAAATGCTAGTTCCATACCCTCATACATGAAAAATTCCAATGGAAACATTGCAATCCCCCCAATCATGAAATCCCGAAAACTATTCTTCATATGAAATTTAGTGAGGTTGGAACCAATCTCAAATATCCTGACTCAATTATTGGTAATGTTACAAAATTAAGTAAAAGGATGAAAATGGAATATATAAGAGAATGCCATTTTTAATTTAGGAATTTAACATTACTACTAATTGTAGAACATTAATAGGGTTTGGACCAATCCACTTCCTAACACTCGAATCCCTTCTTTTATATATATATATATATAATCTTTTTTAAAAGAATATGAAAAGGGTTTAATTTAACTTATAAATGAAATGACCTTTTTCAATGCATCAAAATCAGGAAATATAATTTCAAGATTTTTTTTTATTTAAAATACATTTTGAATATGCAAATACATTTAACACTCTAAAAAAAAGTTGAAGCACTAGAATTATACATATTAAACAATTAAAACTCAAATTTTTAAAAATTTCAATTAAAATTAAAATTTAGAAAAAACATGTCTTGAAAAAATATATTTTCCTCTATAAATTAAACTACATCTATAAAAATATTATTAAAAAAATAAAATAAAACTTCTATCTTAAAATAAATTATTTACTATATAAAACTTCGTTTCCTTTTCCTAAAACAATATTCAAATCACCGGACTTTATATCTCACACGAAACCGGGCTTATGATTCATTTGTCCTATTCGGAATTCAAGCTTCGGTTCGTGGAGGACTGCAACCAGTTCAAATTATTGTGCACCGTGGTGGCTAGTTGCTCATTATCGAGATGTTTCGTATACAAATACACTTTAATTTTCAGCGTGCATCATCCAACAGATTTTCCCATAACTCTATAACTTACAACGACTTTAGGAATGCCCCCTCCATCTTTCTTTATATTGGTCATAGATTTGACATTCCTTTATTTTCCTTCCCTCGATAAGCACTTGTCATATTGTCGTTCTACATGGCAATGGGCTACCCCACTTGACAGTGCTATGAATCTCGCACTTGACAATGCTGTGAATCCCAAACCCATTGAGGTTTCCACCTTTCCATATGTTTAGTAGATTTGAGGTGAGGTTTTATGGTCGAGATATATGTTTAAGGCTAGTTGTCACTGTAAACTCTCATGATGACATGCCTTAGTATATTATAGTTTTGACAACATATGGTATCTTTTGAAAAAGGCATTTAAGGGTAAATATGTGTAGTACATCTCATTTATATATGATTTCATAAGGAATATATGAATTTATTTCTTTGAAAAGAAATTTGAAGTTTTTGGTAAGTTTAAACAGTCTGAGGTTCCCATAAAAAATTAAGGCATTGAGGATAGACAATGGTAGAGAATTTTGTGGAAATGAATTTGAATAATTTTGAAAGAAGTACAATATACAATGCAAAATGTTACTCCATACAACCCTATACAAAATGGAGTTACAGAAAGGATGAACACGACACTAATGGAGAAAGCAAGGAGAATGCTCAGTGGTACCGAGCTAGGACATGAATTCTAGGCAAAGATAGTAGACACTATGTGTTATCTACTAAATGAATCATCCTCATCAATGTTGGATGAGAAGACTCCACATGAAGTATGGACTATAAGTAACCTTCTCTTCAACATCCTCGGGTATTTAGCATAGATGATAATTATGTACATTTTCCAAAGGAGAATAGGAGTAAGCTAGATAAAAAAGTTGAAAGTGTATATTTATGGTATATAAAGGTGGTTTGAAAGGTTATAAGTTTTGAAACCCAAAAACTAAGAAGGTTGTGTATAGTTGAGATGTCTTATTTAGAGAAGTCAAAGACACTCCCAAACACGAAGTCGTACCAAGGGAGAAAGAACCAGAAAATTTAGCATTTGTAATGAAAGATGATGGATCAAACTCTACAGAAGAATAGGAATAAGAAGATGAATAACCACATACTTGGTATTGTAGAGATCGGTTGGGGAAAGAAGGTAGCCATAAAGGTAAACCCCATTGAATTTTCATTCAAAATTTTCTTTGCTTATTAATGAAGATTATCCTAGAAATATTAGGGAGCAAACGCTTTTAGGGAATGACAAACTCTAGAAAAAAACTATGGTTGATGAATTGACAGTGTTAGACAAGAATGAAGCTTGGTATCTAGTGAAGTTACCACTTGGAAGAAATCCCATTGAAGAAATTGAATGCAAAAGGCATAGTGGGGGAATACAAAGCTCGATTAGTAGAAAAGGATTATTCCCAAGTAGAAGGAATTGACTTTGGCGATATATTTTCTCCTCTTTCCAAGTTAACTTCTGCTGTTAGATTTATTTTATCTATAGTTGTTGCTTTTTGTTTTGAAGTAGAACAAATGGATGTGAAGACAACATTCATACATGGGGATCTCGAAGAAGAAATTTAAATGAAGTAGCCAGAAGGCTTTGCTTTGAAAGGAAAGAAAGAGCTAGTATGCAGGTTGAAAAAGTCCCTATAGTTGTTAAAGCAATCACCAAGGGTGTGGTATAAAAATATTGATACTTATATATTGGGACTTGGCTCCATAAGGAAAAAAGTAGATCACTACAAATATTTCAAATTAGTTGGTGACCGTGATATTTATTTGGTCTTGTATGTGGATGATATTGTTGTTTATTGGAAATGATAGGGAAATCATCTAGAAAGTGAAAACTCAGTTGTCCTACATATTTGACATGAAGGATATCAATACTACAAATTTTATCTTTGGCATGGAAATTAAAAGAGATTAAGAAAACATAAAATTGTGGTTAAGTTATAGGAAGTATGTACATACAATATTGCAAAGGTTTAATATGAAGGAATATAAATCAATAAAGGTGCCTATTCCTATAAGTGTAAAGTTATCTACAAATCAATATCCTAAGGCACAAGAAGAGGAAGAGGGCATGTCCCATTTTCCATATTCTAGTGCTATTGGAAGCTTGATGTATGCGATGGTTTGTACTAGACCAGACATTGCACATGCATGGATGGATAGTTACAATCCTTCTTGAGAAATTGTATTGATCGATGGATGAACATGGGTAGTTGCACCAATTAACATCTTTTTTTTTAACTGCAATGGGTTAATGTATTTATAGATCAATGGTTGGGTCGTAGCCTAAACAACCGACATTACATGGAGACTTGAGCTCACTAGTCCTTGTTACACCTAACAATCTTCTCCTTTTGAGTTTTGAGATTGTCCATCGATCCAAAAATATTGAATTAACTATTATGTCATGTGAAGTTAGATTATGGCAGAGAACTGTGTGTTAACACAGAGTTCCATCAATTTAAAGTGAAATCACGATAGGAGGACTAGACAGAGAGTGTGTAGGATCCATTGGATTTCATAAACCAATGGACAGGATCAAACCCTAGAGGAATATCACATCGATGAGTGTTGTTTAGGAAGGGGTAGCCTCAAGTCTTAAAATGTTGTGATTTGCGATCCGCGAATTATCGCATCGAAGAAAAGATATTGGCAACGTCGGACCATAGACCTTACCGATAAGCGATGCGATCGATGGAACAAATTGCATCAAAACAAGTCAAGTGGAAAAGCTTTAACCAATGGACAGTCAAAATGTTGATATGCGATTAAGGGGTGGGCCGATCAAGTGATGTGTTGATAGTTGATGGGTCGGAGATCAGCGATCGGGGCAAATTTTGATCGGCCCAACGATGTTGGGCTATGGTATGGCAATCAACACGGGCTCTTTTGTATTTTTTCTGAAAAATCCTTGTGTCAGAAAGCATACCTCATTGGCTTTGATATCTGCCTCCTTGTTTGAGCTACGGAGGATGTGAAAAAAGGAGGAGGAGGTAAAAAAAAGCAGCAGACCCTGCAGCCTCTAGAGAATATTATTGAGAGCTGGATTGCTAAAGTGATCCTTGGAGTTTAATGTCTTTATGAAGAGCTCTGAGTCCTCGAAGAGCTAAAGAGCTTTGTGTCCATTCTCCTGTGAAATCTGGCAGCCTTTAAGAAGCTTGAGAATTTCAGCCTGATTGTTTGTGCTCTGTACTAGTCACTAGCTGTAGTTGTCTATTCAGGAGCCATCCTGAGAGTAGACCACTCCACCTGCACCAGAGATCCCTGGATTGCCTTTAGAGGCACCATCGAAGAAAATGGTTACCTTTCCCTGCTTTCTCCACCAGGTTTGGAACTCTACATCTAGTGTTCTAATGTGCCAAGCAGGATTGAATGTGGGGCAAGCAGGGACCTTCTTACTATCTCGAACGAGAAGGGTTCCTAGCTAGCTTTGTTCTTCAGTTATGAGGGTATCTTCTAACTTTCTCGAGTAATTTCTGAGAGCCTCCATCAAGGATGCCTTAGCTCTCGTGACCACTGTCAAGGGAGAGGATGTTACATTTTTGAAAATTCAGTTATTTCGGGCGAGCTAGAGCTTCCAACAAATGAATTTGGGAATTGAGTGCCAAATCCAATTCCACAATGATTGTGCACTGAGATTCCTAGGGTACCTTGCAGTCCAAGTGGAAAAGAGATCCACAAATGTGCACTAGAGAGGAGCAGGTGCATTGAGACCGTGAAGGACAAGAGCCCATACCGATTAGGCAAAGGCATAACTTACAAAGAGGTGGTCCACGTTTTTAGACGTTGATCTAGACAAACTTCACCAATGTCACCCTATAATGCCTCTGTGAGCAACTGTTATGAAACCAGCTCAAGAAAAGATAGAAAAGATAGATCAACGCCTTAGAATTCAGCCTCTTCGAGGGGGCAACCTCCTTTACATTACATAAATGAACAATTCTTGGATGATACAAATGAAAAGACCTCCTTTCTATATATAGGAGTCTAAGGGCTCATAACATAATCAGAGCCGACATAACAATAATAATGTAAGGACACAATAATAACAATAGTGGGCCTCTATGGGGCACAATAGTAACAATATGGGCAATACATGGGTACATCAATATAATAAGAGGGTTGCACTAATAACAATAAGGGGCTACACTAGTAGTATAGGGGCCTAACAGCAACATTTTCACATGTCAACACTTTCTTGTGAATAAGCAACCAAGTGAAAAAAATCACCTTGGGGATTCTAGATGTGTCCCACGTGTGCTGCCAGATGGAAGGGTTGAGAACTTGATTTTGCATGGATTGCAAGGCTGCAAAGCCAAGTGCAGAGGTATAGACGACTATTTTCCCCATCTCCAAATATTTGATGCATGTATGTTAACAGGTGTCTAGCCCTTCAGCTTGTCCAAGAGAAGGTGCTTTTGGTGAAGTAAATGTGCTGGGAAGTTGAGGAAGACCCAGCCCTCCCAATTCCTCTGCTTGTCCCACGCAGAAATGTAGGCAAGACTGTGCAAGCAAAGCTGGGAGAGCCAATCATGAAGATAAGCTAAATCCGCTATATTTTCGAGGGGGTAATTTCCCATGATTTTATCTTGCCATATCAAATATTTGCTCCATTTCCAGGCACCCCGTAAAGCTAGTTTTGGAAGGTGGCAACCCCTTTTCTGCATAGCTTCCAAAGCAGCGTGCCTTTGGGAACACTGTCCTCTTGGAGGTTTCTCAATGAGACACCTTTGAAGTATTTATTTCGAAGTAATTGGCTGACTGGATGGTGTTTGTTGGAGTAGAGCTGCCAAATAATTTTGCCACCTAAGGCAATGTTGGCTAGGCCAGGGTCTCTAATCTGGAGACCTCCTTCTAGCTTTGGCCTTTTCATTATGTCCCAACTAACTAAGTGAAATTTCCTCTCGTTCCCTTTACCTCCTTGCCATAGGAAGTTTCTAAGCAGCTGTGAAATCTGATTCGCGATTGTCTTTGGAGCCAGGACAAAGGAGGCCTGATAGATAGGGAGAGAGGAAAGGATATACATTATGAGGATTGGATTGCCAACGTAGTTGAGCCATTTCCCACCCCAAGTAGCTATCTTGGTTTTGGTCTTGCTGATGGCTTCAGTCTAGAGTGAGGCTCAGTTAACCCCCAGGTTTAAAGGTAGTCCCAAGTATTGTGTTTTGTCCGAGGAGGCATAGCCTGGAAAGTCCAAGATTCTAGAAATTCGAAGGGTGGTTTGCTCCTCTGTATTCCAACTGTACACTACACTTTTTCTTTTATTAATAAGCGCTCCTAAAATGATACAGAAGCTTTACAGGATCCCATTGAATTATTTTGCTATTCATGTGGAAGCTCCTCCCAATAGTAGAGAATCATCTATAAAAAAAGCATAATTGATTGGTTTTATTCCATTCGTCAGTCAGATGCCTGGGAGAGTACCTTTGTTTCTTTCCGCTATCAGTTTTCTGCTCAAGGTGTATGCCATTATTATGTATATAAAGGGAGATAGTGGGCATCCTTGCCTTATCCCCCTTGAAGCTTGGAAATAAGAGGTAGGTCGGCCATTTACCAGTGATACAATCCAAGGTTCGTTAGTGCAGGCCTTGATCAAGTTCACAAAAGCTAGGTTGAATCCAAAGGAGAGAAGAACTTTGTAAAGAAATGATAGTTTAACCCGATCAAAGGCATTGGTCATATCCAACTTGATCAACATCCCTTGCTTCTTCCTCTGGTGACTGGAATGCATGGATTCTTGTACAAGTATCACATTATCCAAAATATGTCTTCCTGCTACGAACCCTCCTTGATTGGGAGAAATAAGCTTACTTAGCAGGGGTTTAATTCTGTTTGCGAGAAATTTAGCAAGAATTTTGTAAGAGGCATTACATAACAAAATGGGTCTAAATATGTCAAAGGTAGTCGGATTCACTTCTTTGGGTATTAAGGAAAGAAAGGTGGATTTGGTTCTGCCTCCCACTTTTTCCTTTTTCTGAAAAGCCTTTGCCATTCTTAGAAGATTAGATTTGATGATTGTCCAACAAGCTCTATAGAAATGTGCTGAGAAACCATCGAGACCTAGGGCTTTATCAGGCTCCATGTCCCAAATTACATTACTGATTTCCTCCTCGGTGAAGGGCTTCATAAGTTTTGAGTTATTCTCCTCATTAACCAAGGATGGGATCTAGGAGAGGAAGTCATTGGAGATCGCCTCATCTCCTGTTCCATCCTCTGCATATAACCGCTGAAAGTGAGTTTCAGCAGCTTCTTTAACTTGGGAAAAACCTTTGGCGACTGTCCCATCTGCTGAGGTGATTTCTGAAATGTGATTCTGGGAGAGGCAAGCTCTCCACTGCCGGTGAAAGAAGGTTGTGTTTCGGTCACCAGCTTTCAACCATAGGCTATGGGACTTAAGCCGCCAAAATTCTTCTTATTTTCTGAAGGAGCTGAAAGAAGCAAGTTGGGCAACTTGTTCTTTCTCCAATTCTTGTGTGGTTGTGTATTTGTCCTCCATCTCCAACTGTAATTCTGCTAACTGTTGGACAACTTGTTTTCTATATGTGGTGAAGATGTTGGGAGGCGTTTTGACCCAATCTTTCAGAGCTCCTTTGGTTTCTTTCAATTTTTGCTAAACATAACTGGGTGACCTAGTGTACAACAATTAACATCTTGACAATTGTCTGGATTTTTCTTTAAAACTTTGATTATGGAATTTATGTGTTTCAATATTATCCCTTTAATATATTCTTCTCGATATGCATTTATTCCATTTTTTTAAGGGTCATTTCGGCATGTTCATTTAAAATGTCAATAAGATCATGTGTGTAAATATGAGGAGGAACCAACATCACGAGCACTCCAGGTCCATGATCAAAGTAGAAAATAAAGAAATCATCACTCAACCATCTATCCACTATTAGCTTTCATATTTTTTCCTCCTGGATTCATGCCAAAAGTGATGCTACCCATTCTTCAATTGTTCCACTACAATTCAATACTTTTAAATGCTAGGCATGGAATGGTTATGTGGATTATCCCTAGATCTCCAAACACATATGCTCTAGGTTATTTATGAAAGTAAAATTATTTTCCATTCTACGCCATGTATATTAGGAGCTAAAAAGGATGTTTGCATGAGTCTAACACCAGGAATTGACTTGTAGGCAACCCATCGTAGAACACCTCTCACATAGTAAGCATTTTGAGAACCTTTGACTTGAATAATTTCTTGTAGAGTAATTCTATCATGTTATGCCAACTACTCTGTTTTGCTTCTTTCAATCTACATAATGAAACTATGTATGGAACACCAAAAAGAAAAAAGGGCATTGAGGAATTTAGCTTATGTACGTATTGTGTTCCGAGGAGCCTCATTATTCACTATGAATAATTGGGTAAATATCGTGATGGATCTGTGTCTAGGAGTGGAATGTGTCATGGGATTGCCTACACATGTATGTATGCACATTCAAGGGACGCACAGACGTGCTCAACTTTGAGATAACCAATAAAATCAACCCTTCCAATTTTATTGAGTGTGTAAGTCCCTTGAGATAGTGGTTGGGTGATGTCAGTTTTGATGGAGCTTTCTCAAGAGATATGTGCATGAAAGGTGACCAATAAGATATAAAATCCATGTCTCCAACACCCCCATCAACCTTTTTCAGATCAGGGAAGTTTCCTCTACACTGAATTTTCCAAAGTTTCTCGAGTTGTCATAGATGCCATTTGAAACTGTTCCTGATTAAGCTAGTGTGCCAAAGCTTTGACACCATGATCTTGCTTAAATCTTTAGCCCAAGATCCATGTTTATTGATTTCTTGGCTATATTTTTTTCATCAATATAATCTTCAGTTTTATTAGCAAAAAAGGGGCATGCCATAATGCTGCTATGGTTATATATACATTTTTTGTCACATAATGGGTTATTTCATAGTTTTCTTGTAAGGTCCCATCCTAGGGTCTTTTAACAAGTCTATATTCTCTAGGAATTAATGCAATATGAGGCGATATTTTTTTATTTTTATTTTTACAAGACATTTAAACAATGACAATTTACAATTTCTTACAAGACATTTAAACAATGATAAGTTACCATTTACAGTCTAACCCCTATAACATAACAGTGAACTTTTCATTACAGTAACTTACATGAGTAATCTATGCATAGAGGAATACCTATACCGATGGGTTGGTGGAGATATCCTTGAGTTGTTGCTCCTGCTGAATCACTCCTCTTGACTACTGATTAGATTTACCTCCCAGCCAACTAGGAAATAATTCCTAGCCCAGGAAATCTCCACAGGTTCCCTAGCCCTCGGATCCCAAGTCCAACCAGATGTAGTGTGTGTGTCCAAGACCAAGGTAAACAATACTCCCTTTCTCTCTCTCCAACAAATTCTCAAAATCATAGCCAATCCAAAATCAAAAGCAAGACCCAACATCCCCCTTTCTCCCTTACTCCTTCCCCTTTTATGCCCCTGCTCTTTTCTCCACCTCAACTACCTCTCATTAATGTCATAACTTCTCCCTCATCCTTACAGTTGACTTGTCTTCTCCCAAGTAAATTTGAGTGTACATTTTGGGGATGAGAGATGAATATATATAAATTGATAATTAGTTGGAGAGGACCATGTCTTCTCCCAAGTAAATGTGAGAGTACATATTGGGGATGAGAGATGAATATATAAATTGATAATTATTTGGAGAGGACCATGTCTTCTCCCAAGTAAATGTGAGATTACATTTTGGGGATGACAGATGAATATATAAATTGATAATTAGTTGGAGAGGACCGTGTATTCTCCCAAGTAAATGTGAGAGTACATTTTGGGGATGAGAGATGAATATATAAATTCATAATTAGTTGGAGAGGACCATGTTTTCTCCCAAGTAAATGTGAGAGTACATTTTGGGGATGAGAGATAAATATATAAAATCATAATTAGTTGGAGAGGACCATGTCTTTTCTCAAATAAATGTGTGATTACATTTGAACATGTGAGATGAATATATATATATAATTTGGAATAATGGAAGGAGACCATATCCTATCCATGATTCAATTTGCGAAGACAAGTTGGGATTTTGAATAATAGCAATAACGAATTTTATATTAGTAAATAAAATCAATAGTTTCCCAAGTGAAGGTATTCACCAATATTTCTAAATATTTTTAGGTAATGTAAACATTAATAAAATTTGCATGATAAGATTAAGTGGGGCATTACATTCACCCCTCCTTTAGAAAACTTTGTCCCGAAGTTAGAGTGAAAAGATACAAGGAGTTTGAAGGCATAACAAACTAGAGAGAGTTATAGTAGTAAAATTTGATAAGTCAGACAATGACATTACTTCTCATCAAGAGTCTTCAACTGATCTATATCCTCCTATCCCTCCTGACCTACTTTCGTTCCCACCCTATCCATCCTCTGTTGCTATATACGGTGGCATCGACTATACCAATCTAACCACTGATAAAACCAACATGGTGGAGGCGTCGACTATATCGACCTAACTTCCGTAGTAGGCAACTGGGAATTGTCATCACACGTTTAGGGGAGTGTGTCCCCCACTGCCCTCCCATGATTCCAGGTTTTGGAGGTTACATGGTTGGAAATGCCTCCACCCCTCCTCATAACTACGGTCAATGCCCTAATACGGACCACACTACAGTGCTAGTTGGAATTGCCAACGTATAATCCAGTCAGGTAGTCTTGCCACCTAACATTTACATTTTACTCATGTCATAAGAGTGCATATCAAGCAGATACCAAATGTAATACAACAATGTGCATTGTACCTTCCCCATGAGATGTCTCAACCTTCCCTCAATGGAAGAGTAGATCTCAGCTATCATATAATTCTTCCCCCCTGCAGGTTAGCTCTTATTCATGCATTTATATAACAACAAGATATATAATCATCATATTATTAAGTCTAGTATCCACATGTCAATCTTGCAGTTCCTACTGGAAATAAATCATAAATTCACTGGGTTATTCATTTAAACAAATCATATCCACTTGATCCATATATGAAACAAAATAATTTTGATAAGTCATGCACTAGATAATTCATCACTAAGTGAGTCATACATTTTGGGCCACACATCAACCATTTCCATCATCAATATCAAATCTATCAATTGATTTATATAAGTAGATTCACATGTCCAACCAAATGCATCAATATTACATAATGTTCATAAATAAATAACATGGAACTGCAAAATAGAACCTTAACATAGGTAGTTGTCTAAGTCAAAAATTGGCATCACAGATGCTCAAAAAGTGAGGGGTAGTCACGATGCATAGTCTTTGCATCCTCCCAGGTGGTAGATCCTGGGCTATACTTGTCCCATTGGACCTTAACTTGGTCCACCATGTGACGTCTGAGCTGTCGAACCCTATGATCCAATATGTGTAATGGTTCGACCACTACGGTTCCCATGTCTGAGACCTGCAATTCCCTCCAATACAATTTGTGAGATTCATCAGAAACATAATGTCGTAAAATAGATACATAAAAAACATCATGAGTTTTATGCAAATGGGGTGGCAGTACAAGATGATAGGCAACTGGTCCAATCTTCTCCTTGATCCTAAAAGGTCTTACGAACTAAGGTGACAATTTTGTTCCCTTCCCAAACTGAATCGTGATTTTGTTGGGCCAGATACGAATAAAAACTCAGTCCCCTACTTCATAATTGCAATCAATCCGATGTGAATCAACATAACTCTTCTGTCTATTCTATGCTTCCTTTAACCTTCGTCGAACCTGTTTTTCCTGTTCCTCCATTTCTTGAACTAATTCAGGGCCAACTATTACTCAGTCCTCCAACATTTCCCAACTCAATGGGGTCCTACATGGTCTTCCATATAGAGCTTGATAAGGAGGCATCCTAATTGAACTATGGTAACTATTATTATAGGCAAACTCTACCAATGGTAAGTACTATAGGCAAACTCTACCAATGGTAAATACCTTTCCCACTGAGTTTGATTATCCATGACGTACATCCTAAGCATGTCCTCCAGAACCTGATTTACTCTTTCAGTCTACTCATATGTTTCTGGATGATATGTGGTGCTCAGGTTCAACTGAGTCCCTAGTGTTGACTGCAAACTTGTCCAAAACCTAGATCTAAATCAAGAGTCTCTATCAGAAATGATCTTTGTGGGCAACCCGTGTAGTCGAATAACTTAATTTACAAACACTCACGCCACATCCATAACATCGTAAGTGTCTCTTACTGGGATGAGATGGGTACTTTTGGTCAATTTATCAACTATAACAAATATAGAATTATGCCTCTGTGAAGTGAGTGGCAAACCCACCACAAAATCCATGGAAATTACCTCCCATTTAGATGTAGGAATGTCATGTGGTTGTAGGAGTCCTACTGGATGGTGATGATTAGCCTTCACTCGTTGACATTCGAGACATTTGGTGACAAACTCGACTATGTCATGCTTCATCCCTGCCCAAAAGAAGATTTTATTCATGTATGTGTACATCTTCTTTACTCCAGGATGTTCACAATAGAGTGCTCTATGTGACTATTCAAGGATGGTTTTTCTTATATCCCCTTCCTTAGGTACGTACATTCTCCCTTGAAACCTCACTAGCCCATCTGGTTCAAGGACATATCCCTCAAATTTTGGTTCTATCTATTTCCCATTCTGGATCGCTGAGATGACTTCTAGATACCAACTATCTTCAAAGAGTTTCTCCAATACACATTCCCTTAAATTTACCTTTAAGACTACTAGGGAGAAGATTCGTGGTATGCTGCTTAGTGCCTCCGCCACCACGTTCTCCTTTCCCTTGATGTATGAGATCTCAAAATCATACTCACTTATGAATATGCTCCATCGCCTTCATCTAGCGTTCAAATCCCTTTTAGTGAAGAGATGCTTTAGGCTTTGATGATCTTCTCGCAATGAGGTAGTATCCCCACAGCTTCAAGGCTAACATCATTGCTGCTAATTCTAAGTCATGGGTAGCATATAACTCTTCACGTTTCTTCAATTTTCTAGATGCATAAGCTATTACTCCACCTTCTTGGATCAATACTGCACCCAATCCTTGCAGCGAAGCATCGGTGTAGACAGTGAAGTCTTTTCCCATGTTTGGTACTTGAAGGATCAATGCACTAGTTAGTAACCTCTTTAGTTCTATGTATGCAGTGTCACATTCATTTGTCCATTCATACCTGACCCCCTTTCATTGTAATGTGGTGATGGGTTTTGCAATCCTTCAAAACCCTTCCACAAACCTACGATAATATCCTGCTAGCCCCATAAAACTATGTACCTCATGGGCATTTTTTGGTACTAGCCAATCCATTATGGCCTTCACCTTTTTTAGGTCAACTGAAATCCCTTCTCCTGAAATGATGTGCCCAAGGTAGTGAACTTTCTTATGAAATAAGGAACATTTTGACAATTTCCCATACAATTGATTTTCCCTTAAGCAAGTCAATACCACCCTTAGGTGCTTTTCATGCTCCTTTTCATTCCTGGAATACACGAGAATGTTGTCGAGGAAGATTTGCACAAATTGGTCCAAATACTTCTTGAACACACCATTCATGAGGATCATGAATACGGTTGGTGCATTGGTTAAACCAAATGGAACAACTATGAACTCATAGTGCCCAAACCAAGTTTGAAATGTAGTTTTTGAGATGTCCTCCTCCTTAATCGTTAATTGGTGGTATCCAGATCGTAGATCGATCTTTAAGAAGACCATTTCTCCCTTCATCTGATCAAATAGGTCATCTATTCGTGGTATCGGGTACCTATTCTTTATCATGGCTCTATTTAAGTCTCTATAATCTATGCATAGCTGCAACGAACCATCCTTCTTCTTGACAAAAATCACTGGTGCACCCCAAGGTGAAATACTTCTTGGGTTGTGTTATATTCTTTCCACGATTAGCCCAAGTATTTAATTGGGGGGTTTGAGTGGTGCAGGTAACCCCACTTTATGGGGTATGGTGCAACACCCAGAAAATTTTGGCTTTGGACTCTATGTTAGGTTGGGCGGACCCACCTATGGTTTTGTGCATGATTTTTGCACATGTTTTTGGACACGATGGTTTTCGTTCCATGGTTTTAGACGCGATGGTTTTCGGTCCACGGTATTGGATGCTTCGGCATGTATAAATATGTATTGTAACATTGAAAGGAACATAATGAAAAATCAAGCTGGTAGTCTCGGTTTTGGGGATCCAGGGGAAAATCTCTATGTATATGTGTTTTATGTGTTATTCTCTCACATTGTTTATTTTCTATGTTTTAGAATTCATATGTAGGTAAATTTTGTACGTGGGTTAAAACCTACAATATTAGGTCTAATAAATCCCAAGTCTAAGAGCTCTTTTAATTTCATCTGCAACTCACAAAGTTTTGGAGTTGTCATCCTATAAGGTGTCTTAGATATTGGTTCTACACCTGGTTTTAGGTCGATTGTGAAATCAATCTCTCTTACAGGAGATAATACAGACAATTCCTTTGGAAAAACATCCTTGAATTCTGACAAAACTGGATGTTGATCTAGGGAAGGTCCTTTCTGATCACTTACAACCTCGATCAAATATAGTTTACAACCTTGTCTAAGACAATGTTTTACCTTCATCATGGATATGAATCATAGGGACACTCCCCTCTTGATTCCAAAAATCTCAATTGGCCTACCTTCATCATCTAAACATATCACTTTCTTCTTGAAACAGTCTACCAAAGCTCGATGAGCTTCTAGCTAGTCCATTCCAATAGTTACATCATACGTCCCCAATGATGTGACGTATGCCTTCAACTTAGTCATACACACCCCGAGGTTTACCTAACATTTGTCAACACTAGGCCCTACTGCTTATTTTATCCTAGAAGCCATCTCAACTTGTTTAATGTCACGTGCTCATAGGCTTCCAACCCACTTTTTCTAATGCAACTGGTGCAATGAAACTATCTGTAGCACCAGAATCAAACAAAATTTTAACTTTTACTTAGTTTATCATACCCGAGGTTTCTACCATGATAGACTGGTGTTCAACTTGCTAATTGTCAACCACTGCATAGATTCGATGGCGGCTACCTTCTCCCCCCACTGGTTCTTTTCCCTCTCTCTGGTTGTTACCAGTTTGTAACTCAGGGTAGTCCTGCTGGTAATGAGGTCCTCTGCATCCCCAACAAGTGATGCGCGGTGGACCTTGAACCAAATGTGGTGGAGTTCTTTGGAAAGAGTTCCTTCCCTTGGGACCCCTACCCCCACTTGTTGCTCTTTGCGTATGACATTGATTTGTACGTGCCCTTGAAGCTGCGGGTGAGGCTGCACTAGAAACCATTGAAATCCCCATTGTTGGTGCTCTAGGTATAACCTTGTTTCCATATGGTGGTGGCCTCAGAATTCCTCCCCTTTGGAAGGTATGAGGGGCCTTCCCTATAAATCATGTTTGGCGTGGAAAGATGGCTCTGCCTCCACTCTTTAAGTCTAAGTGTTCTTCGACATAACGAGCCTGTTCTACAACTTCTGCAATCGAGGATGGTTTCCACATCCGCACCATTGCCCTAATCTTAGGGTTCAATCCATAAATAAAACGATCCACTTCGCATTGGTCAGTATCCATGTAGGAGACATACTTGACCAATTCCATGAATCAAATTTCATATTCTTTTACTGTACGACTCCCCTGTACTAGGGCATGGAAGGCTCCTACCTATTGTTCTTCTTAATATGCTGGTAGGTAATTTTTCTTGAATCTCTCCTCAAATAATTCCCAAGTAATTGTGTATGGAGTGAGGTGCAGTTGACGCTCCAAGTTACCCCACCAATTCAGAGCGCTATCTCTGCATTGGAATATTATTATTTTGGCTTTGGAATTTGAATTGTAATCCCTTAGTGTGAAGCACCTTCTCATTCCTTCTAACCAGGCTTTTGCACGCTCATTGGCACAACCACCTGCAAACTCTGGGAGCTTAATCTTCTGGAGCTCCCTAGTAATGTCCTCAATTGGAGGTCCTCTATCATCGTCTCTAGATCCCTCGAGATTCCCTAACCCTGATTGAGGGTGTTCCCCTTCCACTTCATTTGTTTGGCGCCCTCTTAAGGTCTCATTAATTGCTTCTAGGGAATGCAGGATGAGAGTCAATTCTGGTGAAGGTAATGGGTTATTTGTAGGAGGTCCTTGTGACGACTCTCCGGGTCCTTGATTTCTTCACATCCTCACCATTTTGAATTGTTCAAAATCTGCACCATACTCAAGACTTATTGGCACAACTTAGGGTCTTCTTAGTTCTCACTCGTCTCACACATAATTTGCATAATGATAGATGCAAGTTTCCCCTTTTGTTATACTTGTAAACGACTATTTCTGATACATATATGATAACTGTGGTTCTACTATATTCTCCCCCATTGTCATCTAAGCAAGTGCTACCACATACTTCTAGTCACCCTTAAGTATCCTTAGGTATCCCTAAACAATCATACTACATCCATTTTATATGTTTTTGAGCATTTAACCTTCCATTTTTAATCACATTATTATATCTAGGCCCCTTTTGAAATTTCATCTATAAAGCTAGATTAGCTTCTAAATTGGTGTGTGGCTGAGATATTCTGTCAACTAGTTATGATTGTGATAAAAAAAGGTATGTCCATCTTAAGACAAAGCTTGACTTATAAATATGTAATGTTGTTTGATGTAAGATATCACTCAACATAGCTTTGTTGTGTTGGAACATTATCTACCCTCCCCTTTCTCTACATATCTGACATTTCAATGCACTTTATTCTTTAGTTACATGGGAAAATATATTTTCTGGAACAATTATCTTTGACTTTCAATACTAAAACACATCTTTCTAGATTGTTCATCTATGATTTATTGAAAATATAGGAAAGGTTGTCCTGTATGAAGGAGGAATAGAATGCTTGTTACTTCTCTGTGGCAACATCCATGGATGAAAAAATAGAAAAGAAATGCATCCATGGATGGAAAAATAGAAAAGAAATACATAATTGACAGATAAGGGTTTATTATATTATTCCAAATTGGTCAACGCAGCTTTTATGTTTAGATTGTACATACTATGAATGTTGGCATATGTTGTCCATTATAAAAAGATTATTAACTTGAGATTTATATTTAAACTACAAGGAGGGTTGATTGATGCTAAAGTTTGTAGTCCTTTTCAATTTTCTCAAAAAAAACTAGCGATTTATTGTTTTGATTGCATTCCAGCCAATTTCTATTAGCAAAAAAAAAAAAAACTAGAGTAATTAACAGCTAAGATTATGTGATTTAGGTCATTATGTAAGTGTAGATGCACATTCCTACCTGATCTAGAACTTGTTTTCAGTCCAGTCATCAACTGATTAGTTGATAATATCTGTGATAATACTCAACTTGTGTCTGGAACATCATGTTTACATTTCACTTGCATTTATAGTTTTATGATTGTAATGCTTGCAATAGTAATAGCAACATTTTCTACAGGCATTGATTCAAATTCTTTCCAAGTAAGCTATACCACATTTTCTGGCATCTTGCACTAAAATTGATGCTTTATGCATTTATATTTCAGTCCATAGCATTAGAATAATGTGATGGGTAGGCAAACAACAATAAGTCTCTTCATTCATACTAAAATTATACATAGTTTGCAGTTTCAACAAGATGAAGTCAAGGAAGTTGAGGAAGGGGATGGTGTTCCATATAGCTATGGATTTTTTCCATTATTTTTTTTTCCATGGGAGCCATGTACTTTGGTATGTTATTTAACGGTTGGAACTTTCAGATGCAAAGGTGAGTGTCTGCACATTTTTTTTCTATATAATACTACCTAAGCACCCACGGGGATTTTAACCGGTGACCTATCGCAAGGAGTGTCTTAACAGTACACCCATTCATAGTCAATCCAAAACCCCGTGGGCTGAGTGTCTGCACATTAGCTGCGTGCTTATTTGGAAATAGTTAGACCTTTTCTTCTCCAAAAAGATAGGATTATGATCAGAATATATGTTGACTGTCTGTTTCTTCTTTTCCTTCACCTATATATTTGCAAGCGCTCAAGAAAACAATCAGCGTATTGTATAATCTCATGACTACTATTGTTCTACTCTCATGTGGAGCATAGATGTTGGCTAGATTAGTACATGGGTGAAGATTGTGAATGAATGGCTTGTTGTAGGGCTATTCAGTAAAGCTTATGTTTACCCTTTACCCTCCCATATGTTTGCACAAATTAGAGCAATATTTTCATTTTCAAGTAATAGAATTTACATAGGGATGCGTTTTTTTTGTCACAGTTGAAGGTAGACTAGCCCCTTTGTTTAGATTAGAGGTGCTTTTGATGGTTACGAGACCCCTAAATTAAAGTGGCCAAGAGTTGAACTCATCTTTCATGCTATTACGCATCACACCTTAACTGATAGTAAGCGTTTCTCTAACATAACTGTTCTTACTGTTATGTGGCTTCTTTTGCAATTTGGACATTAGTTTCTCTAGTTGTATGGAAGAAAATAACTAACAGTGCATCAACATCGAACTCGACATTGAACACCCCAGTCTGATCAACTGATATTCAATTCATTGGCCATGGCTTAGGATGCATTTTGAAAGTCTATATATATTTCTTCAATATTTATTATTTCCTTGTACCATATGAGGCCCTGTTAAGGTTTTCATCTAATAGAGAGCATCTATCGCCAGCTTTCAAAGACAATTTCATTTGTATATACTCAGGATTTGAAAAATTGGCGAAGTCCATGCATGAATTTAGTCACTTTGAAGACTGCAGTCCTAGCAAATGTCAATATGCAATTGATAATGACCCTATTGGGGTATTGATTAGTACCTTAGGAGCTGCATTTGATAGCAACAGAAAACTTATGCTTTCTGAATAAATGCTTTTTCTTATCAAAGTAAACGGATTGTCAACTCTTTTCCATCAGGAGGATGCTTTCATAACATGGTAAATGAGAAGAGAATAAACGATGTTATCAGATAGATTTTGTTTTAGTATTTGTTGTTGGGCGATTTATTTGTCTATTGAATCCCTATCATTTAATTTGTCAACCTGGGGGTTTTGTAAACTTGGAAGCAAACCAAAATATATGGGACCTCAAATGAAACAGGTGTAGGAAGTTTGTTTAGAATGGAAATGCATATTACAAATCTAAACTATGAGATCTATTTTATGAAAGCATAAAAATGTTTGATCAATGGAATTATTTTACTTTAGAAGATAGAGAAGAGTCTCTTGTTCAAAAGTCCTAATTGCCCTTCTACAATCTTTCTATAATAACATTTCCAAACATCTAAGAAAGCAGAAAAGAAAGCAAGTAAATATTGTTTTCAGTTCAGTTCTTAGCTCATGGAGAAGAGTCTCCTAACTTAGGAGGACTTGATTTCCCTTCTCACATAAAAACTAGCTACTGAAAGGAAATCAATATTATAAATGTAATCTAGGAAAGCATATAAGAATGTAAATCTTGTTTCAGTTTAGTCTAGCTCATGGAGAAAAGGCTCCTATCTGAGGAGATCTCGGTTGTCCTTCTCACGTAAAAACTAGCTATTGAAAGGAGATCAACCTTCACACAAAAAAACATGGCCATAATATGAATTCATATTGAAATTATCTACAAGTATTTACAACGAAGAAATAAGATGAACATTATAATTAAAATTAATATATTCACAATTATGAACATTACTATACAACAAAGTGTACTTATCTTAGTATGGGGATCCTTCCATTCCTTAATGAGCACACATGAACAACTATCACACCTTAAGAATCAAACAACACTCATAACTCATGATTTGGAGAAAATGATATTATTCATGTTGAATGAACAATCATAAATCTAATGTTAATGAATAACTGATAACTGTTCTCTCTCCCTCTCTCGCCTTTCCTTTGAAGGATGCTTCTCTTATTTATACATGAATTAGGGATATCTACTCAATAAATGTAGATCCCTTAAATATCTACTAGACCCATACTTGTCTCAATGTATCCCTAAATACTAGATACAAATCCCATGACACATCAAAATCTCCATGATCTTTCTCCTTGGAATATGGTCCACCTCCTGAGTTGAAATTCGAATTTGATCTTGGGAGGCCACACAAGGGTGCCTTGGAAGCTTCCAAATGATCTACACATGTCATCAAACTCAAGCCACTTTTAGGTATAAGCAAATACATATTATTTCTCTAACTTTTAATCATAAATTCACTCTAAATACATAAAATTAATAACTTTGGAAAATGAAGATATGAACCCATATGGTATTGGAAATATAGAGTTATGTAATGATAATGTGATGAGATGAGGTGACAAAATGAGGATAAAGGTGAAAATGGAGTGAAAATGTATATTAATTTGGCAGCCCAACATACCCCCCAACTTAAGTTATTACATGTCCTCATGCAATCTATTACATTGGTCATCATTTGATCTTTTGAATTGTCTTGCTTTTACATGAACTTTGGCTGATATCGATTTTTTAACTTCACATAATTTTCTTTTTGACAACTTTGTTCCTTTTTGCAAAGCCTTCTTTTTAAAAAAAAATTGATTGTAACATATTATTTTGGTTGGTTCTTGTGTGACAACCAAAATTTGATTAGTATTGGTTCTTGTGTAACAATACTTCTGTTGTTTTTATGTTGCATCAAAATACTTTGAAAACATTTAATCAACCATTCATTCTTCAATCATTATTTGCAAAACATGTAACGTTTGAATCATAATGTAATAGTAATTACTTGGAGAAAATATGTTGGTTAGGATGATATATGTAGAAAGGACATAGATGACATATGGAAGGTGATAATGGAGTATGAACGTGAATATGAACATGGTGATTGTGAATGTGAATAACATGGTGAAACATTTTCCAAAAATTATAATTTTAGTATTAAAGGAATTGTATGATAAAAAGCTAGAAAAGAACATACCTTTACTTACCTAAGTAGACAAACTGTGTATATGTAGAAATGTGTAGCTCCTGTTGCTGAATCATGGAATGAAGAATACAATAATGTGATCTGTTTCTTGGTTGCATATATGATGGATGAAGTCACGAATCTGGATCCTTTATTACTGCTACTGAATATGTTCCAAAGTATAAAATATTGTTGAATCTGCTCCTGAATCATATAGTCTTCTTATTGTCCCATATCGTGGCACAATTCTTTCCATGTGAATAAATGTGTCGATGTCAAACATGAAAATAAGTCATTGGATTATCGACCATTGATGAATGTCGTTAACCAATGCAAGGCAAACTCACCATTAATGTCAATGAGTGCCAAGGTACCCAAGTACATCTTGCGAAGTGCAAATAAATGAGCTGATGTCGAGCCACTTGCAAGATCCAACAAACAAGGGACATTAATGTATTCCCATTGTTTGTTGGCGAGAGAACTTGCCATTAAGGCATGCAAGCCTCAAGGTACTAATAATGACTTTAGTCTTTATCCCAAATAAGGTGTTGATGTCGATGGGTCAAGACTTGCTAGAAGGAAGGCCTTGATGAATCCTCCATCATCTAATGCGAGTATGAAATAATGATTTTGAAGGACCATAGATTGAAAAATTGCATTGAAGCAGGGCTTATTTGGAAGAAAAGGAAAATGGGGTGACTTATCTTTGTAAGGGAGCTGAATGACTTTATTCATGGGCTACAGGTTAGTGAATGTGAGGCACAAAAATGACTGTGAAGGAAAATGAACAATGGATCAACGTCTTATTTGAAAACATGAAAAGTAAAATGGAATGAAAAATTTATTGACTGAAGAAGTGGGAATGCAATGAAGGCACTAGGATCTAAAAGGCTTGCAAGTGATGGATCTGGTCTGACATCATGTGCTCATGCATTGATGTTTCATCTTTGTTGTTTCTTTGATCATTTACTTGTGAAATAAATGTCATCTTTGAGAGGCTGATGTGATGGATATGATGACACTCTCCCTCTTGGCTTATCCAAAAGCATGTCCTCATGCTTGAAATGGGGTCTTTAAAAGACACTCTTTGCTTGTGCTCATTTGTTTATCTTCCTCGAACCCGCAAAAACATAGTACTTTTTTCTGCAATGAAATGTAAGTTTATCATAATAGAGAGGTGATCAATCTCTCTATTTATGACATTTACAAAAAGAAACTGAGAATTGGTACTAATGAAACAAATTCATGAAAGAGAAAC
Organism: Pinus taeda; assembly: GCA_000404065.3. NCBI lineage: Eukaryota > Viridiplantae > Streptophyta > Pinopsida > Pinales > Pinaceae > Pinus > Pinus taeda. Next base: position 94,474 of record APFE030846290.1, read on the forward strand.
CAAAAGAATTTTTACCTGTGTCAAAACTAGTGCCTCATTTTACCTGTTATATCTTGTCAGCAATTTCTTCTTTCTTTAACTGTTTCAAATTTTGATGATATATTTCTCATTCTGTAGATCTCGTCGATATATTTCCAACGACACTTAAATCGTTGAAATCCGATGTCTTATGAGAAAGTTGTGCTGATTTGAAATTTGGGTGAAACAGTGAAGTTTGTCATAAGGTTTCTCAGTTGTAGGTCTGTGCCCTTCCTGTATCTAAAAATCTTGTCTATCTTCTTTTGCTAAGCCATGGCTTAAGATTTTCCAGTTTTTGATGCCTTCGGATTTTATCCCTGCAAGACTAAAAGAAACATGATCGTACAAAACATGTTAGTAAAAATCTCTTGAATCAAACATGAAATGAAAACAATAAATTTATCTAGAGAATTGCCATGGACTTAAAAAGACGTGATTGTGATGAAGTGGCTTCTATCCATGCATGCTCAAAGTAAGAATATTTTTCCAAAGGCATATTCTCCCTCGCATCATCCCTACTTTCTTCATAGGAAACCTTTCACATGTAGTCGCCATTCTTGTCTAGGGCGAATGCCAATGCTAGAGCGACCAATAGAAAATCCACCATGCAATTTGCAAAATAGGGGTTGAAAGAACCATAAATATCCCAATAGAAATGAATTTGTGAAAACTACCCACGCGGAGCCTAATTAGGCTCATTCTAAAGAAAACCCATGTTTTCGTTTTTCAAAATTCATTTTATTTTGCTAAAAACTAATGAAAAATAGTGGCTTTCAAAAATCGAAATGCATTTCTAAGATTGAATAAAATTTAATGATCAGTAAATTTGAAATCAATTTTTATGTTCAAATGCTTCTCTAGTATCCTTCTTACCTCTTTTTCTGATACCCTTCACAAATAGATAAAACCAGTCCTCAAAATATGAACTTACTGCTCTTTCAGAAATCAAAATTGATTTATACTTTGTCTGTTCAAAACTCAAAAATCAATTATGGGAACAATTAACTCTCTCTTAAATTGAAATCAAATTATTTGAAATGAACAATTTTCACAAATCTGAACAATTGTTTTCAAATTCACCTTCTTCACCTTCTCAGAAATTAAATGCTGGAGACTGCTCAATGTAACCACTTCAATTTCTATGTCTTCTCTCTTGTGTTGCCAAAAAGGAGTCTGCTGCTCTAATAAAAAATCTCTCTGTATAAAAACATTTGACCATGTTTTTATTGCTCGATTCACAAATCAATTTGTTTCTCATGAAAATTCCAGTTGTGCATATAAATGGAATGAAGTTGTTCATATAGATCATACGTGGATGATATGAATTATGCCCACTGCATAAAAAAAATAGGAAGAATTATGTTCTCAAAATCAAAATTGAAAATGAAAACCAGGGGACCATAATTACGTGGGAGGAAATTGTGAGATTTCCTTAACTGGAAGTGTTTTTGTAATATCTCTGAGATATCTTTGAGTTCCTGTGTTTAGACAACGCCAAAATTGCCTTCGATATTTGCAAGGATTGGTTCATTAAATTAATGGCAAATACGTGTTTAATGGTGGCTATTTCTTAGGTTGTTTGATTCAAGTTTTAGCTCCTTTTTAACATGACATAATGCAATGTTTAACACAAGTTTTTTTTTCCTCGAAATTCATTAAAAGTTGGAGGCGATCTCTTACCTTCTTTCATGGGATTTATGGAGAGAATTGTAAACTTAAGATCTCTGCCCATGGCAACAAGCTCGAGTATAGGATGGTAAACAAAAGATGAAATGGGACAAAAACCTTTTCTAACACATTAGTTCCATGGCAACTGGCATCTGGCATCTACCTGCACATACTCCAAGATTTAGGCCTGATTATCTATTTTAAAGAAGGAATCTCACGGATTTTATGCAACAATCTTTCCATCTTTGAAAAATTTTAAGGTCTTCTTCTTGGCAGTTATAACAAGATCGATAATAGTGGGCTCTCCCTGGCGCTGGAAGTGTTTTCTGGTGAACATGATAATAGCCAGCAGTATCCTAGCAATTAAATCAAATTTTCTAGCGATTAAATAAATCAAGATGATAAAATTCCATGCCTATTGTTGGCTCGTATTTTAAATTCTCCAGCAAGGATATTGATTGACACGAATTGTTTTCTCGGTGCCTCCATTGCCAACCATAAAAAGTTTGATAATAGCGGACTGTTTCTCTGGAGGTTTTGCTGGAACATATCTACTCGAATTCGGATTAGTTTGGCCGAGAACAAAAGACGAGATTGTAATTCTATATTTGGGCACGAAATAATGCTTGCAAGGCGATAAGATTGATAACAATGAATCGGCTAGCTCAAACGATGCAACCGGTTCTGCGTAATAGATAGGTACCAACAGATGTCCTACCATTCTATGTTTTAGAATCCCTAGAATTACTGGTTTGAGATTGCTGCCATATACAAGATGCCCTTGTTGACTGTCTGCTATTTGTTGTACATTCTGTGGAAATTAAACATCCCAAGGAGTAGGTGGAAGACTTCCAGGACTTTTCTGTGCAGACACATTCAAATTGACTTATTGTTCTAGAGCTGGAGCAGTAACTTGATTCCTCACATTGCTACTAGCTTTGTCTTGGGATTGTGTATTCACTCCTGAAGGCCTTCGAGACGGTTGAACCAAATCATCCTCTGTCTCATCTTCCTCATTGTTGATATTGACAAGGGAAGGTGAAGGAGATAATGTCTTTTCCCATGTAACAGGGGCTCCTGCAACAATTGCATCATTCTTTCCAAGTTCACGCTGCAGGTCATCATTCAATGTAAGACCCTAAGAAAGAAACTCCTCATCCAAAGTTGTATTCATAAGATGCATCACCCGCTGCTTGTAAGAACGACATTGTTCTACAAGTTATATTATCACTTTCTGCTTTATACCCTCCTTACTGTGGAGATCAAAAGAATTTAGCATTGCTTCATTTTCATAGCATGGAGATCCATAGGTTTGAGAAGCATAAGTTATGACATTGGAGTAGAATTCTCTGGTCGTGGTGGAAATTTTACTCCTGCACGCAAACCATGCATTTCTTTCGTGTCCTTTGGAGGGGTCACTGTTCTCAGTAGATTCCTCACTCTGTTTCTTCCGCTCTATGAAACACTCTAAGAGCAAGAGCATGTGGTAGTTAACAACTGCGTTTTTTCTTTTACTTTTTATTATTATTTATTATTTTTCATTTTTTTTAACTAAAAAACAAAAATGTTTTATTTTGTATTGTAAAAAAACTACAAGAAAAAGAATTATTCCTATACTTAATTCTTTTAGTTATTTTTTTAAAAAATTAAAATCTCTAAAAGAATTATTTTTTTTATTGTTTTGTATTATTATTAAGAAAAATGAAATATTTATTTATTGATTTATTTATTTATTTTTTTTTTTTTTTTTTTTTTAATTTGATTTATTTCTAATGTTTTTTTTAAACTTTAAAAAAAAATGATTTATTTTGTTTTTTTAATTAATTATTTTCTATTTTTTAAACTAAAATAAATCAATTTTCTTTTTCTTTTTATTTATTTATTTTTTTAAACTAAAAAAAATAAAAAATTAATATTCCTAATTTGTTTAATGTTACTACATAAATAAATAAATAAAAAGGAATTCAATTTATTCCTAAGATTTTTTTGTTATGCCAAAATCCAAAATCTTTAAAAAAAAAAAAATGAATTTATATTCTATTTTTTTTAATTTTTAATATTTCTTTAAAATCATTATTTTTTAAAATAATTTAAATTTTATTCTAATCCTAAAACAATCTGGAAAATTTATTGATTTAGGATGGAATTTTTTTTTAGCAAATGGAGACAACTATATTGCAAACCATGAAAACATTTATAAACATCCTACTTTCTGATCCTCGAGATCGTCCAAAAACGCAGGAGGAGAGCATACTTATTCGAAACGTAAAATATCACCTATTTACTCTATGCTAATTAAAAATTACAAACCATTATGTGTAATTAAATTTCCAATGTAACCATTCACGCAATAGTAGTACAAATATATTCATTTTCAATTTTGCAAATTTAAAATAAAAATATACAAGGATGATCGAATCTTGTTTTTGTGAGTGTGATTTAATGAAATAAAAACAAAATCGATCTAACTTTGTACTTGTTTTAAACCATCGAAACCACCTTTCGATAAGACTTTTATAGGCGTGATTTCCACTCTGATTCAGATCACGCTGCAACTTCTCTTCGTCCTCCTCAATCTCCTGTTCAAATCATTGTTCATCATCAGACATATAGGATTCTTCGAATGTTAATTCATTGTTCTCTTCTAGAAGAGTAGTTAAGATTTTGGTTGTTGTCAAGATCTCTTCTTCACAAGAAGAGGAGATCCTGACACTTGCTAAGATCTGAGCGAGTTGTTCCAAATTTATGCTCATCGTTCTTCCATATATACATATGGATTTTTTGTGTTTTTGTTTTTTCCTTTTGGTGAATGGGGATTTTTTATTTGTGTTCTATTTCTATGTTTTTTATATGAGAATAAATTTAAATGAAAATCCTAAATGCAATTAACTCTAAATAATCCTAAATAAAAATTCTTCCTAAACAATCTTCCTAACTAGCTTACATCTAAGTTTGCTTCCCTGGCAACGACACCAAAATGTTGGGCGATTTATCTGTCCATTAAATCCCTGTCATTTAATTTGTCAACTCGGGGATTTCATAAACTTAGAAGCAAACCAAAAAATATGGGACCTCAAATGAAACAGGTGTGTCGAGCGATAAAAAGGTGTCTTTTTAACTCCTAATTACCTCACATTAATTGTCAACCCAAGGACGACTTTTTATTTCAAGAGTGTACTCAGTCTGAGGCGGCTATTTACTCAAGAGTAATGTTTTGTAGTATAGTGCTTAAAATACAAAAGTAAATGAATGCTTGAAAAATAAATCTAACAATAACATAAACTCAGATGCTCTGAAATCCAACTATTCACTCAGCAAACATCAATTGAGGATACAGTAGCAATAACTCATTCCTCTAGAGATTGATACAATTAAAATCAAGCTAGGACAAGACAATCAATCTGAGAACAAGGAAGCAGTAACCAATGTTCTCTACAGTTGACAGACCTGCTGCACACCAAAGCAATCAATAACGCAAATAACAGAAAATGGAACAACAATTAAGAAATGGAACATCATCTACTTCTATAAATAGGATTGAACAACAAAACTCTATCCTACGCAAATGAATGCAACAATAATTGTAATCAACAAGAATTGAGTCACAACCTTTGAATTGAATAGCAAATAGAAATGGAACAGCAGATTATCAAAGATAAAGTATAGAACATCGGATTAAATCTGAATGTACAACAACCCAAGTCAAGCACGCAACACACTTATCATTAAAAGGGACAGTAATCTGAGCTTTGATACAATACGCATGAATCACAGCTATAAAGTAACAGCAATTGTAACGGAACAACAATCCCAAATAAACAGCAGTCACAATTTAAGAATACATCATATAGTTGTACCGATTTAGGAACATACAGCGCGGTTAATCTGTAATCGAATGACAATCTGTAAGGAACAATAATGTTATATCAATTATCAAAAGGAACAGCAATGCGATACAAAGTTAAAATGATAACATATCATTCTTGTTGCAGATAACGATAGTATCCAATCAAGTATATATAACAGCGTTGATATGTAAAACAGTAAAGTGCGTCAGATTACTGAAAAGAGTAAAAGAAAGAGATCAAACCACACATGAAGCGTAAAGATATAATACAACAGCAGTGTGATCCACCAGTAGTTGGGCCCTTAGCTACCAGCGGACGCTGCTGGGCTACTTCAGATGAGAAGAATGAACAACAACTCCCAAATCAAGTATTAATCATTAAATTGTGAAATCATTACAACAATTGAAGCTTTGAGAATTACAATATGGAACAATCTCTTTTTCCTCCTATCCTATCATGAATCCTTAATTCTAAAACTCTAATTCAAATCATAATTCTGAATCTATCCTTAAATTCATCATCCCTCTCCACATTAATCATCCCCCTCTCTGATCTTTGTTTTCATGTAAATAGAGAGAGAGCAGAGAGCAGTGACAATAGAGATAATTACAACATGATTCTATTACAAAATTGGATTGATTCTAACCAATTGATCAACAAGAAAATATATTCCCATTCAACTTTTAACAAGAGAAAGGCGAATTTGGTCTTTGCAACTGAGATTTAGAGGACGGCAGCAACAACAAATCTGAGAAAATCATGTTCAAAGAACCCTACGTTTCTCTCAATACAAGCCGAATTTGGGCAAACCGTTCTTCCAGAAAGTTAATTGGGTCTGTTCTGGACAAAACCCATGTTCCAGATTTTCCAGATTCATCTTCATTTGTTCAGAATCTCAACCGCAAAACTGTCACTCCTTATTCCATCGAATTTCTGAGTTGGCACTTTTAATGATCAAATCTTCAATCTGGAAATTACCTTGGAAGCTAAAAATGGTGAATAATGTTACAACCAATTTATTAAAATTATCATTGATAAAATCATGCATAATCATCAATTTATTAGAAATAAAGGAGAATAAATAATATTCATCTATAAGAGCATAAATCATTTATAAAATGGATTTAAATAATAAATTATAATAAATGACTTGATAAAAAAGAGTAAAAATGGATTAAATAAATGTTACAAAGTGGTCGTATTCACGGCCCAACATACCCCCACACCGAATATATTGCATGTCCTCATGCAACCCAAAGAAAAAACCCATGTGTCAACCAAGCAATAAAAAATTTCTTCATCTTAACTTAGGAAATGGATAGAACAAATGAATTCTTCCTCAATTAATGAATATTTAATTTTAGCAATCTTGATGAAGGCATAACAATGAAGTCGTAGCAAAATATGATATAAGTGACAACAACCTTCATTAACCATTTTCCCAAAAACTACAAACCAGCTTTTGTTGAAATGTTGCAAGTAGATTTGTAATATATGAATGCCTTTATGATCCAAAAATTAAATCGTTTTGATGCACGGATCATGAGATATAAATAAAATGGATGTAGGTGATAGTTCATGATTTCCGAAATTTTATGCACCAATATAACTTGAAATTGTTTAGGTTTGTATATTTTAATGATACGTCAAAAATCACAAGAATTGAATTCATAGGTTTAAAAATATTATGGAAATCAATTTTTTCACTGTAATTGTATGCCTTAAATGAGAAAAAAAAGTAGAAAACATCTACCATGCGTAGCAATCCCTCCCCATTTCTGAAGAAATAGCATGCCCTCATGCAATGCTAGAAAACAAATAGAGGTGGTTGCTACCAGCTGTTGAAGTCTATGCTTGGTGTAAAACAACATGGAATAAGGGGGGTGTTGAGAATGAATAAGAATAGCAATGGATGATGACATGGTCATAAGAAAGAAATGAATGAAAGCATCACTCCCCCAAAAAGTGAAAGAGGATATGCCGCTGAAAAATGGGAAGTGGTAAAAATGTGAAATGAAGGATGATAAATGATGCTCAAAATGGATTTTCATGAAATTCTCCTAAATTCGTAATAAATCAGAAAATTATGCTATTTTACCTCCAAAAAGAAAAATGTGGAATGACACATATGAACTGGCATTTGTTGAAGCTGATGTAGGCAGAGTTGGTGCTGAAAGTGATGCAAAAGGTGGAATCCAGGCAAGCACATCATGTCTGAAGAATTGTTCACGTTCGTGAGCCTCTTCTGTTAGTTCAATAGTGTGGTCATGCTACGAATAGAATTCCCCTCCATACTTGTTGTTCTCCTGTAAACAAATCACTATTTTGCATACAATGTTCTTGAATCCATAGTGTTAGTTTTGAATAGAAACAGATAAGATGCATGCAAAAATTTCAATCAAAAAAACTTTTGTATACATGCAATACTAATATGTTGTCAAATCAACAACTTATGGCAGAGTGTAGTAATCATATCGCATGCAATCCCACAATGTATAGATTCCCCCCTCTAGTTGGAAAATGGATTCCATGACCATAAAGCCTATGAAAAGTGTTATGCTGATGGCAAGGCAAGGGAATGAACAATATAGCAATGAATGAAGCGGAGTACACATATCAATAATAGGACAACGAAAGTTATGGTTATAATGAGAGCAGAGTGTGTAAAGATAGTTATGAATAAAAGATATGATGCTTTGGATTGATGATAAGTTATGCGAAAGAGAAAAAGAACAACAATATGCCAAAAAGATCCTTTACTGACGGTATTCTAGCTAAAAAATGATGTGATTGATCATAAAACAATTTCTCATGCATAAAGGTTCAAAATAGGGAAACAATTAAGGAAATAATTTCTCCGATAAAAAGAAAAAAATAAGAAAAGGGTATTATAGTAATAATTGATGATAAGATATAATTTCAATACCATAAGCAGAGCCTCTGCTGCCAGCAGGCATCCATAGCCTCAGCAGGGTTGCTTTTTAACCCATATGAGCCAAGATCCTCAATTTATAAATGGAGAATTCCAGTGTTGTTCTATAGAAGAGATCAGTGTGCTGGCGTGGTAACAAAATAACCACACTGCCATTCACTAGGAGGTAGCAAAAGTGATCAGGCCGACTCGTGATGAGACCTCATTTTCCAAGGATAATTTGGCTATCCAATGGATCATAACCCTGGTGTGGTGGCCATAATGGGAATGTCACTTTGTTACATCCTTATGAACATGGTAGGCTAGCTCGTAATGAGACCCCCTATCCTCCATCTGCGAACAAAATTTTGTTGTTATTACACATTTTCATGATAAAAAGAGGGAGGCTTAGTACTCCTTAAGAGTGGGATGGTGGAAGAAGTTGAACATGTCAATGGAAAAAAATATACCCATAATCTCATTTAATACAGACAGAGAAGATTATAACCAGGAACGGTGGAACCAACATGGTATTAGGATGATCAATCAATATCATGTTCAATAGAAAACAGTGCAGTAAAGTAGTATATAAATAATTGTGTCCTTTTTGAAAAGAATCTATCATCAAGGAGTTGCCATGTTAAAGATCATAACGTGAATGATAATAACTCGCTTCAAAAGAATCCATAATTTTTGTCCTCATAAAAATAGTGTACTTCATGCCATGAAAGAGAATCAGGAAAATGTGGTTGAGATGAACTAGGAATAATCCCACAAAAAGAAGAAAGGGTTGCTCTCGAAAATAATCCCAAAGTGTTGCTTCTTTGAAGGAATAGCAAAAACACTCAAAAAAAGTGTTGTTCCTTGTAGGGAACAACAAATGAAATGCACACTAAAAAACAAAAATACACACAAAAAGTGTGAAAATGCAAATGTCGTTCATTTGGAAAAAGAAACAGCAAAAACACTCAAAAAAAATGTTGTTCCTTGTAGGGAACAACAAAGGAAATGCACACCAAAAAGAAAAAATACACACAAAAAAAGTGTGAAAATGCAAATGTCATTCCTTTGGAAAAAGGAACAGCAAAAACTAAAAGTGTCGTTCCTTTAGAAAAGGAATAGCAAAAATGCAAGTGCCATTCCTTTGGAAAATGAACAATAAAAATCAAAAGTGTCATTCTTTTGGAAAAGGAACAACAAAAACGCAAGTGCCGTTCCTTTGGAAAAGGAACAACAAAAAAGAAAAGTGTCGTTCCTTTGGAAAATGAAAAAAAAAAACACTAGTGTTGTTCCTTTGGAAAAGGAACAACAAAAATGAAAAGTGTCGTTCCTTTGGAAAAGGAACAACAAAAAATGCAAGTGTCGTTCCTTTGGAAAAGGAATAGCAAAAACGCAAGTGTCGTTCCTTTGGAAAAAGAACAGCAAAAATGAAAAGTGTCGTTCCTTTGAAAAAGGAACAGTAAAAACACTAGTGTCGTTCCTTTGAAAAATGAACAACAAAAATGAAAAGTGTCGTTCCTTTGAAAAAGGAACAGCAAAAACACAAGTGTTGTTCCTTTGGAAAAAGAACAACGAAAAATGAAAAGTGTCATTCCTTTGGAAAATGAACAGCAAAAACACAAGTGTCGTTTCTTTGGAAAAGGAACAGCAAAAATGAAAAGTGTCGTTCTTTTGGAAAAGGAATAACAAAAACGCAAGTATCGTTCCTTTGGAAAAGGAACAGAAAAAATGACAAGTGTCGTTCCTTTGGAAAAGGAACAACAAAAACGCAAGTGCCGTTCCTTTGGAAAAGGAACAGCAAAAATGAAAAGTGTCATTCCTTTGGAAAAGGAACAGCAAAAAGGCAAGTGTCGTTCCTTTGGAAAAGGAACAGCAAAAATGAAAAGTGTCGTTCCTTTGGAAAAGGAACAACAAAAACGCAAATGTCGTTCCTTTGGAAAAGGAATAGAAAAAATGAAAAGTGTCGTTCCATTGGAAAATGAATAGCAAAAATGCAACTGTTGTTCCCTTGGAAAATGAACAGCAAAATGAACCGTGAAAAAGAAACAACAAAATGAACCGTGGAAAAGGAATGACAAAATGAACCATGGAAAAGGAACAACAAAATGAACCGTGAAAAAAGAACGACTGACACAAAAGGTGCTGTTCTTTTGAAAAAAGAACAGAAAAATGAAAATGTTGTCCCTTTAAAAAAGGAACAGCAGAAATAACAAAAGTTCACACAAATGTTGTTCCTTCAGAAAATGAACAACAAAATGCACAAGCATAAAATGCAAGCACGCAAAGAATGAATTAGTTGTTTATTGTATTGATGCTGAGGATGGGTTACAGTTTGAATGAAGCAATACCCGAAACACAAAATATAAGAGAAATCAGAAAAGAAACAACATTTTTTTTAAAATAGTATGTAAATAAATAAACTAAGTTACAACACCCATGATGTTATGTCAAAAAATGATCTCTTTGAAAAATGTTTTGGCAACAACGACGACATGAATCTTCAAATGAAAATCAATTCTTCATTTCTTCTATTATGAATCCGTTGGGTAATGAGTTGGATGAAATTCCTTTGTTTCATTTAAAATTTCTTTCAAAATCACTCGTTCATAAATTAGCCTTCTTTATTTTCCCAAGACCTACAAAAAACAAGTATCTACCTGCAATAAAACATTAAATCATGGAGAAAGAGAAGTGCGCAAGCTTCCCTAATACAAGAATTATGCAAAAAAACTAACAAGTAGTTACTCTGTAGAACAAATCTACGGAGAAAATAACAAAGTAAAATTTATTTGTTACCTGCGGGAGAGCAGTGGCCAATCATGCTAACCTGCAGTGTTTTAATCACAATTTCTTTGTTTTTCGTCGAAATTGAGTGATTATAAAGCCAAACGAGAGCTAATTCAAAGGTGTATCTCAATAGAAACAAGTTTTAAAGATTCAATTATATGATATGTCAATTTTAGTTAGAACAACCTGCATAACAGAGTCATTTTCGATTACCCGGCTTAGACCAACAGTTGATATTTCAAGCGTAACTTTTTCGTTTAATGTCGGATTCGAATTATTCAAATTTGAAATTAAATTAGACTCATTTATTTATCTCCAATAGAAATAGGTTTTGAAGACAAGAAGAATTGATAGGTAAAATACTGTAAAGAACAGTCGGAAAGACAAAGTTTTAAGAGTGCTGATTTATGATAGACAATCAGTAGTTTGATCATAAATTCCCCATACGATATCGAAAATGAGTGATTCCAATTGAATTGTAAACTATATTAATAGGGGAATCTACCATAGAAACAAGTTTTAAAAATTCCTTCATTTAGGCCTCCAAAAACTGACTGTCCCAACTCTGTTCCTGAGGTGTCCGGTAGACATCCGGTCAATGTTTTCGTTCTAACTTTTTCGTTTCAAATCTAAATTGAGTGATTAAAATTGGGTTAGAAATTAGACATCAATGGCTATGTAGGATAGAAACATGTTTTAAAAATATTCCCTTTTGGTCCCTCAAAACATGACTGTCCCGACTATTTTTGCAGAAATTCCATCAAGCCCACAAGCCAAAAAAAATATGATATTGAAGCATTTTTTCAAATTGGTGATAAAAGTGAATATGAGTGTTTGTAGAACTATTATTTCCATTATAATTCATCTACATACACAAATTAATTAAAAAATTATCACCAATGTTGATTTGCATAGCATGTTGCAACAAAAAACAACTAGTTTTACATAATAAAAAAAATGCATTTATTTATTCCCTTATTTATTTTATTTTCTAAACTAACCTATTTTGATTTGAAAAATGAATATGACTACGTATATGAGTACTTCCAGTGGAGCCATTTTCGAAATAAGGCTTCACGTACACACATACCCAAATTTGAAAAATGCATATTAATGAAAATCAGGGTATGAGAAGCCAACTTCCCTTGAAAAAATGGTATAAAAAATTGTTGAAGCATATAGTGATGTTGCAAACAAATGATGAAGCGAAACCAATATTCAATGTATCCGTTACTTTCTTGATTTCTCATATCCATCAAATCATGAAGTTTTTGAGCTTTTAAATTGGTTTGTTGATACATACTATAAGAAACCTCATGTTCTTCCATAGCTTCTACAATTTTTGAATTTGAAACATTTTGAATCTCATTGTAAGTTTTCTCTAATGGAACATGTGAGATAGAATGGGTGGGAAGGGTTGGTAAATTTGGCAGCTCAACATTGTAAGCATGTTGTACTGGTTTATTGTGGTGAGGATGTGGAATTAGATGAGCAGGAAAATGTGTAAGGAATGGAGCATTGTGATGATGTGGTTGGTTGGGTTGAGTGGATAAATTTGATATGCAAGCAGGATGTTGTGGAAGAGCTGGTGGAGAAGATGGAGAATGTTCTTGTGCTAAAATATGAGGGAAAGTAGTCATGCAATCATAAGGTGAACCATGTCAAACTTGTAGACAAGATTGGTGGTGGTTATATTGAAATTGACATGGCTGCCCTAGAACATGAGTATTCCATAATGGATTATGTAAGTAAGAGAATGAAGAGGAAGTGTTTTGAACCATACCTATTGACCTTGTTGCAGCTTCCTCACCTCTTTGGTATGCCACTTCCATCCTAGATAAGGAGAACAACTATCTATGGTATGCTTCTTTTGGTCATGAGTGAAAAACACTTGATCAAATTCTTGATTTTTATGAACCTGCAAAACATCCAATTTTGAATTTAGAGAGCTAATAAAATCAACTTTAAAATTTTCAAATAAAGCATTGATTTCAGCTCTTATGTCTCCTATTCTTGTAGCAGATTTGGAAAAGAAAGAACAAACATCTCTAGAATTCTTACCAGCCTTAGAGATTCCTCGTGAATACCTTATGCACAATTCACAAACATCATCATATAATAACTGAAAAACATCACCTTTTCCTATTATATTTAAGAGTTCTAACAATTTATCTTTGATTCCTTTAAGGAGGAGTGTTTTTAAGATCTCTTTCTCCAAATGCTTATATTTTGATTTTTGAAGGTTATAATGAAATCAATCTACATAGTCCTCCAAGCTTTCATCTTCTCCTTGTATCATATCGAAAATATATTCATTGGATTTGCAATAGTCTTGGTACTTCTTCAAGAATATGTTCTTCATGTCCTCGCATGATTGGATGCAATTCCCACCTAGGCTCATGAACCATCGGAGAGCTGATCCTTTTAGAGTAAGAGGAAACACTTTCAATATTTGATCACTAGTACAATAATCATATCCTCTACAAAGTATTTCGAACTCAAATAATAATGTATCTGGATCTTCATTTGTCAAACCATGAAAATTTGGTAGAGAATATGGGGGAATTATGTGCATTTGTGTCACTCCCCTATATCTTTGATAGGAAATTCAAAAGTAGAAACGTGAGCCATTTCTTACCATAATATAAGATGTTATTCATGTGTTTCTTCGAGGCTCCTTCTTCAAATGTTCCTGTCAATTAGTTAGTGAAATGGGTGGTGCTTACATCACCACTTGAGTAAAATCTTGGGATTTGTTTTTCAAAATTTCTATTTTTTTTAGTCATTCACATAAAAATTCAAACATTTACCCTAAGTTCTTTAACAGTTCTATTGGAAAGTGGGCGGGGGAGCAGGGCTTTTACATGCTCCTGTACGCAGCTTCTTACCTTCTGTTTTTAATACCCAATTCTTTCCTAACAGGCACTCATTAGATGCACACTACTCTTTAAAAATGGCTACACTCTCCCCGGAAATGGCACCAAAATGTCGAGCGATAAAAAGGTGTATTTTTAACTCCTAATTACCTCACATTAACTTTCAACCTAGGGATGACTTTTTATTTCAAGAGTGTACTCAGTCTGAGGTGGCTATTTACTCAAGAGTAATGTTTTGCAGTATAGTGCTTAAAATACAAAAGTAAATGAATGCTTGAAAAAGAAATCTAACAATAACATAAACTCAAATGCTCTGAAATCCAACTATTCACTCAGAAAGCATCAATTGAGGATACAGTAGCAATAACTCATTCCTCTAGAGATTGATACAATTGAAATCAAACTAGGACAAGACAATTAATCTGAGAACAAGGAAGCAGTAACCAATGTTCTCTACAGTTGACAGCCCTGTTGCACACCAAAGCAATCAATAACACAAATAACAGAAAATGGAACAACAATTAAGAAATGGAACATCATCTACTTCTATAAATAGGATTGAACAACAAAACTCTATCCTACGTAAATGAATGCAATAATAATTATAATCAACAAGAATTGAGTCACAACCTTTGAATTGAATAGCAAACAGAAATGGAACAGTGGATTATCCAAGATAAAGTATAGAACAACGGATTAAATCGGAATGTACAGCAACCCAAGTCAAGCACGCAACACACTTATCATTCAAAGGGATAGTAATCTGAGCTTTGATACAATACGCATGAATCACAGCTATAAAGTAACAACAATTGTAACGGAACAACAATCCCGAATAAACAGCAGTCACAATTTAAGAATACATCATATAGTTGTACCGATTTAGGAACATACAGTGCGGTTAATCTGTAATCGGATGACAATCTGTAAGGAACATCAACGTTATGTTGCAGATAACGATAGTATTCAATCAAGTATATATAACAGCGTTGATATGTAAAACAATAAAGTGCGTCAGATTACTGAACAGAGTAAAAGAAAGAGATCAAATCACACATGAAGCGTAAAGATATAATACAACAGCAGTGTAATCCACCAATGGTTGGGCCCTTAGCCGCCATCAGACGCTGCTGGGCTACTTTAGATGAGAAGAATGAACAACAACTCCCAAATTAGGTATTAATCATTAAATTGTGAAATCATTACAACAACTGAAGCTTTGAGAATTACAGCATGGAACAATCTCTTCTTCCTCCTATCCTATCATGAATCCTTAATTCTGAAGCTCTAATTCAAATCATAATTCTGAATCTATCCCTGAATTCATCATCCCTCTCCAAATTAGTCATCCACCTCTCTAATCTCTGTTTTCATTTAAATAGAGAGACAGCAGAGAGCAGTTACAATAGAGATAATTACAACATGATTCTATTACAAAATTGGATTGATTCTAACCAATTGATCAACAAGAAAATATATTCCCATTCAACTTTTAACAAGAGCAAGGCGAATTTGGTCTTTGCAGCTGAGATTTGGAGGACGGCCGCAACAACAAATCTGAGAAAATCTTGCTCAAAGAACCCTGCGTTTCTCTCAGTAACAAGAAATTTGGCAAACCATCTCCCATAAAATTAATTGGGTCCCGTTTGAACAAAAACCATGTTCCAGATTTTCCAGATTCATCTTCATTTGCTCAGAATCTCAACCGCAAAACTGTCACTCCTTATTCCAACGAATTTCTGAGTTGGCACTTTTAATGATCAAATCTTCAATCTGGAAATTACCTTGGAGGCTAAAAATGGTGAATAATGTTACAACCAATTTATTAAAACTATCATTGATAAAATCATGCATAATCATCAATTTATTAGAAATAGAGAATAAATAATATTCATCTATAAGAGCATAAATCATTTATAAAATGGATTTAAATAATAAATTATAATAAATGACTTGATAAAGAAGAATAAAAATGGATGAAATAAGTGTTACAAAGTGGTCATATTCACGGACCAACAAGGTGTAGGAAGTTTTTTTAGAATGGAAATGCATATTACAAATCTAAACTATGAGATCTATTTTATGAAAGCATAAAGTGTTTGATCAATGGAATTATTTTACTTTAGAAGATAGAGAAGAGTCTCTTGTTTAAGAGTCCTGATTGTCCTTCTACAATATTTCTATAATAACATTTCCAAATATCTAAGAAAGCAGGAAAGAAAGCATATAAATGAAAACAAGTAAATATTGTTTTCAGTCCAGTTCTTAGCTCATGGAGAAGAGTCTCCTAACTTAGGAGGACTTGATTGCCCTTCTCACATAAAAACTAGCTACTGAAAGGAAATCAATATTCACATAAATGT
This sequence comes from Pinus taeda, assembly GCA_000404065.3. Classification (NCBI taxonomy): domain Eukaryota; kingdom Viridiplantae; phylum Streptophyta; class Pinopsida; order Pinales; family Pinaceae; genus Pinus; species Pinus taeda. The sequence goes on from APFE030846290.1 coordinate 110,945, forward strand.
AATCTAGGAAATCATATAAGAAAGTAAATCTTGTTTTAATTTAGTCTAGCTCATGGAGAAGAGTCTCCTATCTGAGGAGATCTTGGTTGTCCTTCTCACACAAAAACTAGCTATTGAAAGGAGATCAACCTTCACACAACAAAACATGGCCATGACATGAATTCATATTGAAATTATCTACAAGTATTTACAACAAAGAAATAAGATGAACACTATAATTAAAATTAATATATTCACAATTATGAGCATTACTCTACAATGAAGTGTACTTCTTAGTATGGGGATCCTTCCATTCCTTAATGAGCACAAATGAACAACTATCACACCTTAAGAATCAAACAACACTCATAAATCATGATTTGGAGAAAATGATATTATTCATGTTGAATGAAAAATCATAAATCTGATGTTAATGAATAACTAATAACTGTTCTCTCTCCCTCTCTCTCCTTTCCTTTGAAGGATTCTTCTCTTATTTATACATTAATTACGTATATCTACTCAATAAATGTAGATCCCTTAAATATCTACTAGACCCATACTTGTCTCAACTTATCCCTAAATACTAGATACAAATCCCATGACACATCAAAATCTCCATGACCTTTCTCCTTGGAGTATGGTCCACCTCTTCAGTTGAAATTCGAATTTGATCTTGGGAGGCCACATAAGGGTGCCTTGGAAGCTTCCAAATGATCTTCACATATCATCAAACTCAAGCCACTTTTAGGTATAAGAAAATACATATTATTTCTCTAACTTTTAATCATAAATTCACTCTAAATACATAAAATTAATAACTTTGGAAAATGAAGATATGAACCCATATGGTATTGGAAATATAGAGTTATGTAATGATAATGTGATGAGATGAGGTGATAAAATGAGGATAAAGGTGAAAATGGAGTGAAAACGTATGTTAATTTGGCAGCCTAACATTTGCCATGAGATTTTGACATATGTTTGAAGAACAACTGTTTGCACAAATTGAAATTTTATCTTTCTTTTCTTGATCGAAATGAAATTGAATGCATTACATCATCTCATATTCTGGTTAAAATCTAGAGTACTCAATTTTTTACAATGAATGTTTCATTGTCATGAACCAGAGATAATCACAAAACAATGAAGTAGTTACTAGATAAGACCTTACCCTTCTCTGGGTATTTTTACACTAGAAAACAGAGTAAACACTCAGAGCTTGACAACACATAATGGCCTTTCCACTGAAAAACCGAAGTAACAACATAGTGGCGAGATTAGCGCTTTTGAACCATTGCAAAGCCAAGAAAGCAACAAGATGAGTTATACACGATTCCGTAGAACCACAACTACCCTACCTCTACTAGAAAAAAGAAAAAGGGTGGGGAATGTTGAGTCTGCGTACCCTCATCAATAGAGGTACTGATCGCCAGAGCTCTGTTACGAAGACTAGGAGTACAATACTTTTATAAGCCAATGGAAGACAATGGTTTCTTGCTTCAGATGAAATCTAGAGAAGTCGGGCACAACACTGCTGATCTGAAATGAGGGTTTGAACAACTTGTCATTCTTACAAGAACCTCCCACTCCAAAGCTTAAACAAACATGATCTAGCTTATGTTGACAATTGCGCAATTATGTACTTGAAACAAGTGTATGTGTTTGTTTGTTTTCATTTGTTTAAGTGCTTTAACTTGATTTGTTTCTTCTAATATTAAACACATTTATCAGACATATAATGCAGCAAATAAACATCATGCATAACAGCAAATTTAATAAGGAGTTCACCCTGATCTCGTGGGCTACGTCTCTGTGAACTCTTGTCAACTTGACTTGGCTCTTTGGGATTATGGCTTGAATTCTTTTACAAGTTCCACACACAACTCTAGAGGTTACTAAACTGAACCAATGGGCTTAGAAAACCATCTACATCCCTGTCATGGCTGTCCTCATTGTGCAAGCAGATCTAGGCTCCCTTGGACTTGATTCCTTCAGTAGGTGCAATGAGATTTCGTGAGCTTCTTAATGGCACAAACTCTTTCAAAATGCTTCAAATGTCTCTGAAACCTTTGCTACTATATTCAACACATATCTGACATCAACAAATGTCTGTTCATTTTCTCAAAACGAGCACTGCATTCCCCATCTAGGCCTTCCTCCACAGTTGGCTCTAGGCTTCCTGAAACTCCCCTTCAATGTTGCGGCCTTTAGAAGTTTGAAAATTCTTTTGAAAACCCCTACAATGGATTCATAAGGTTCATTACAATTAGGAACGACTATTTTTTTGCTAATAATGAATATTGGTAGCTCCTGCAACTCCCTCCAACCCTTGGTGGCTCTGAGCTACAAAATCTCCCTGGATGAAAATCTCCTTGAAGATGGCTTCTTTAGCTTCTCTAGACTATTTATCCAGTTGTTCAGGTTCGACACTCTTTCGAACACTTTGAAATTTGAGCTATCATCAAGGTCTTGGATCAATATCTGATCACTCCTCCCCATTGGGAATCTTTTGGACCCCAAAAGGCTGATATACTGATCTGAACAGTAGACGAGAGTACAACACCCTCTTCTTTCAGCCTCCATACACTTGCCTTACATGGCTAGTGCCTAAAAAACATGAAGGTAGTTGACACTTCACTTCTTGGATGCGCTTGTCCTCCTGTTAAGAATTGTCTTCCTTGAACTCATTCAGAATTTACAGAAGGTAGCTAAATAAACACTTTCATGGTGACCTTTGCTACTGCAAATCTCCTTCAACAGATGATGTCAAAATACAACAAAACAACTTGATGACATAAATTCTTGCTCCATCAAAAGAAATAAATTTCACATCATGTGAATCATCAACATGTCTTTACATCTTGTGTACAAATGATCGACTAAATCACAAGCCGACAAAAACATGCCCTTTCAACAATTTGACCCTTTAAGTCAAGCATGTAAAAAAATAATTTTAATGATTCTTTTACAAAGATGAAACACTTCATCATTATCTCCCTTTTACAAGCTTGGAGATAAAATCAACTCTTCCAAGTCGACATGACATTACATGCATGTTTAAACAAAACAATATAATGGTCAATATCTTTCCATCAAGTCAACTACATACATGTTTAAATACAATGAAATTCTTAACATCCTTGGGTTCATACATTCCATTCTCATGCATATATTTGATTCTTCAACTTTTTCTTAAGCACAATCATAAGTACAAGATCCTCGATGACATTTACATGTACTTTCAAAGCTGAAATGAATATAATTTTGCTACAATAAAGTGAGTCTCATACTCAACTTTTCCATCCTACAACTTGCATTCCATTAGCAAAGAAATGCAAATAGATTTGATACATTTCTTTTCACATCAAAAGACATGTAACTTTAATTGGATAAGAACTCTAACCATTTCTTACCAATCCACATCAAAGGCACTTCCTTTAATTGCACATTAACATCAATATGTGGATCATCCTGACACATATCAATGATGGAAAATTCCTTTCCATTATTGCCATACTCTTTCTCCACTTTCTTCAACTTTTGTGGAAGCATTGTTGGATTCAAAGTCCAGCACCTTTCAACAATATGTCCTTGATTATGGAAATAACTACAACACATGTGCATCTTCTTGACAACATGATTTGCATTGTTTAATGGACCTTTGGCTTCTTGCCTTCTTTCCTTCAAAAGTTTCCTATATGTGGCCATTCTTTTCCAACATCTAGAAACACTATGGTTAAACAAACCACAAAAAGAACATGCAATCGTTTTCCAATGCTTATGCGGAAATCCACCATGCTTACATGATCAAAGGAAATGTGATTAAAATCAGATTTATACCTTTCCCTTTCACCATTATTACCTTCATGAGGAGGTGATTCGAATGAAGAAGAAGCTCCCTTTGGAACACCATCAATCCCTTCAATGGTTTTAGAGCTTTCAGAACTGTCTTGTTCAAGTGCATGCTTATGAACATCTTCTTCCTACAAAGTATGTTTCAAACTATTGCCTTCCCCATGAATACAATCTTTACAACCTTGAGGTAGAGAACCTAAAATGAAACTTCTTCTAGGAACTGTTTCAATTGCCTTCATGGCTACTTTGGAACTTTCTCCATAAGATTGTTTATAGCCAAGACCCAAATACTTAGGCCTTTACTCAACCATTATTGGCTCAAAAATGCCCTGTGCATTTTTTCCCAATCCTTTTCCTTCATAGCCCATTTTTGACATCAACTTGTACTCTATGCCTCTTGTATGTTTTTCAAAAGAACCAACATAAACATTCTTAGAGGAAATTGAAGACAAACTGGATTGTTTACCTCTTCGTCAAGCTGATACTTGGCTAAGGCTTCTTTGGCAACAAGGAGTTGTGTCTCCAACTCATGCATCCTTTCCAGATCCATATTTGCAATATGAATTTGGCTTTCCATTTCCTACAATTGATCAGAAAGCAATTGCTTCTCTTCCTTCATGGAATTCAACTGCTCTCAAAGTTTAGTGCTCTTCCTTTCATCCTCATAAATTTCTCTCACCATATTCATCATGATGAAAAATTCTTGCTTCAAGCCTTCATCAAAGAATCTTGTGAAGGAAGAATATTTTGAGGACTCACTTGTGGAAGTTGTCATTATAAAAATGAACAAAAGAACTTCAACAAAATTCAGAATCTATTAACAAATTCCTGAATCAAATGACTGCAAAGTCAAACTCTTATTCAAACAACCATTTTGCATCAAAACCTCTTGTGCTTCAAGGATTGCCTTGAGGTCCTTGGGGTAAGGAGAATGCCTTCTGCCCTTCTTCTTTCTTGTCCTCTCCTAGATTTAGCTATCAATAGCTTTCCCTTCACCTTTGCAAACTCAAAAAATAGTCAGTTTACAAATAATCAAACAGTGAAATCATTTATATTGTTTAAACACCTTTCAAGTCAAACAAGCAAACAGATTGCTCTATCAACCAAGAAACCATCTCTGATACCATCTAATCTGAAATGAGGGTTTGAACAACTTGTCATGCTTACAAGAACCTCCCACTCCAAAGCTTAAACAAACATGATCTAGCTTATGTTGACAACTACAGAATTATGTACATGAAACAGGTGTATGTGTTTTTTTGTTTTCATATGTTCAAGTGTTTTAACTTGATTTGTTTCTTCTGATATTAAACACATATATTAGACATATAATGCAGCAAATAAACATCACACATAACAACAAATTTAATAAGGATTTCACCCCGATATCGTGGGCTACGTCTCCGTGAGCTCTTGTCAACTTGACTTGGCTCTTTGGGATTATGGCTTGAATTCTTTTACAAGTTCCACACTCAACTCCAAAGGTTACTAATCTAAACCAATGGGCTTATAAAACCATCTGCATCCCTGTCATGGCTGTCTTCATTGTGCACGCAGATCTAGGCTCCCTTGGAATTGATTCCTTCAGTAGGTGCACTGAGCTTCTATGAGCTTCTTAATGGCACAAACTCCTTCAGAATGCTTCAAATGTCTCTAAAACCTCTGCTACTATCTTTAGCACATATCTAACATCAACAAATGACTATTCATTTGCTCAAAACGAGCATTGCATTCCCGATCTAGGCCTTCCTCCACGGTTGTCTCTAGGCTGCCTAAAACTCCCCTTCAGCATCTCGGCCTTTAAAAGCCTCCAAATGCTTCTGAAAACTCCTGAAATTGATTCAAAAGGTTCATTACAGTCAGGAACAACTGTTTTTTTGCTGAGAATGAATACTTGTAGCTCCTGCAACTCCCTCCAACCCCTAGTGGCTCTGAGCTCCAAAATCTCCTTGGATGAAAATATCCTTGAAGATGGCTTCTTCAGATTCTATGGACTATTCCAATGGCTTCAGAAGGCCCAAATCATCCTAGGTAGACTCTTGATTTTCTCCCTTAGGCCGAAAATCACTTCTGGAGTGCATTCCATCAATAACTCCTAGTATTCCTCGACCAAATCTGGAAAACTGGAGTTAACTGTGACTAAATTTAGCAAATTCCACCTTTTTGTCTACTCTGCCAAACTAAATTGTCAGGCTAACTAACTGTTGGTGTAACCGTTGCGCATGTTACCGAGATTGTCGGCGACAGTTAGGGATATGATTAGTAGTTTTGATGGCCACCGTTGACTTTGCGTAATGTGACTAGTCTTTCGAGACCGCTAGTGGGTAAGAGCGCTGGAGGTCCTGATCCCCAAACCTCAAACAGTTAAACTTTATATATTCAATGTGCTCGTTAAATGTTAAGAAACCAACGGTAGCGGAGGTGGTAGTGCGTGGGCCTGTCTTGCCGGAGGTCATGGGTTCGATTTCGTTGGACCCCCAACATAATTTTACAATACCATTCCAGGGCGACATGGTGGCCTCCAGCTTGCCACATGTCAGCTCCTAATTGGTCGGCCGAAAGGAATATTCTAGGGAATATTCCTTCGAATATTCTAGGGAATATTCCTTGGAATATTCTTTTTCTAATATTTACCAAAAATCATGTATTCTTGGATTATTATTTACTGGATTTTTTCAAATTGCGATAATTTCTTCATATGGTGTCAGTTTTTTGAATCGTTCACAATGATGGAATCAGGAAGACGAGATCTATTCGGTCGTTCAATTTTGACACTCTTTTGAACACTTTGAAAATTGAGCTATCATCAAGGTCCTGGATCAATATCTGATCAGCTGAAGGACAATCGTTGTCAAGAAAGCCACAAGGGTCCCGTGGTGAAAACTCCCATGGTACACTCAGGAACATATATAGACACCTATATATTTTTTTTTTAAACAAGCATATGACAGTTAACATGCCTGTAAAACGCAACTATAACATGTTTTGTTTTTTGTTTTTGTTTTTTGTTTTTGTATTTTTTTATTTTTTGCTTCTTCTTTTTTTAAGTTTTATTGTTTTCCATGGCAATAAGGAGGGTATTATTTTCAATCTAAAAACAATTTTTTATATGTATATATATTATGATTATAAGTCCTTATGAGGGTTACAAGCTCTTATAGTGGAATTTGGGTTTAGTGGGTTTTGGGTCCAAATTTTGAACCAAAGCTCTGATACCATGTGTAAGGTCCCATCCCAGGGTCTTCTAACAGATCTATATTCTCTAGGAATTAATGCAATACGAGGCAATAATTTTTTTTTTCTTACAAGACATTTAAACAATGACAATTTACCATTTCTTACATGACATTTAAACAATGATAATTTACCATTTACAGTCTAGCCCCTGTAACTTTAATAGTGAACATTTCATTTCAATAACTTACATGAGTAATCTATGTATAGAGGAATACCTATACCGATGGCCTAGTGGAGATGCCCTTGAGCTGCTACTCCTACTAAATCGCTCCTCTTGACTATCGACTGGATTTACCTCCTAGCCAACTAGGAAATAATTCCTAGCCCAGGAAACCTCCACAGGTTCCCTAGCCCTTGGAGCCCAAGTCCAACCAGATGCAGTGTGTGTGTCCAAGACCAAGGTAAACAATACTCCCTTTCTCTCTCTCCAACAAATTCTCAAAATCACAGCCAACCCAAATCAAAAGCAAGAACCAACATCCCCCTTTCTCCCTTCCTCCTTCCCCTTTTATGCCCCTCCTCTCTTCTCCACCTCAACCACCTCTCATTAATGTCATAACTTTTCCCTCATCCTTACAGTTGACTTCTCTTCTCCCAAGTAAATTTGAGTGTACAATTAGGAATGTGATACGAATATAAAATTAAGCAATTAATGGGAGAGGATCATGTCTTCTCCCAAGTAAATGTGAAAGTACATTTTGGGGATGAGAGATGAATATATAAATTGATAATTAGTTGGAGAGGACCATGTCTTCTCCCAAGTAAATGTGTGAGTACATTTGGGAATGTGAATATATATATATAATTTAGAATAATGGAAGGAGAGGAGATCATATCCTATCCATAGTTCAATTTGAGAAGACAAGTTGGGAATTTGAATAATATCAATAATGAATTTATATTAGTAAATAAAATATATAGGTTCCCAAATGAAGGTATTCACCAATATTTCTCAATATTTTCAGGTAATGTAAACATTAATAAAATTTGCATGATAAGATTAAGTGGGGCATTACATTTCTGAGGTGTTTTACTTTGTGCTAAGAATGGCATTGTGTTTATGCATTTCTCGAGCGAGAAAAATAGTCAAGAAATTTTCTCGTCTGAGTGTTGAAAAAATTCTTGGATTAGTGTTTTACAATGTTTCATTTGAGAGTTTGGTCAAGTTAATGCCAAAGTTAAAAACTCTCAAACAAGAGGTTGATCCTTTTTTGACTGCAAAGTTTGATAAAAAAAAATAGCTTGGGCACAAACTTTCGACTGAGAGTTTAGATTGTATTTAAAACTCTCGAGGAGAGTTTAGATTCCATTTAAAATTCTCGTATGATAGTTTAGATTCCAATCAAAACTCTTGTATGAGAGTTTATATTCGATTTAAAACTTTTGTATTAGAGTTTAGATTCTATTTAAAACTATCTGCCTAGAGTTTCGATTCTTGTATAAGAGTTTAGATTCCATTTAAAATTCTCATACGCGAGTTTAGATTGTCATATGAGAGTTTAGATTCTCATATGAGAGCTTAGATTCCATTTGAAACTCTTATATGAGTGTTTAGATTCTATCTACACTCTCAATTGAGGTTTTATATTCCATTTAAAACTCTCGATTGGGAATCTATATTTTAATTAAAACTCTCATAAAAAACTCTCGGTTGAGGGTCTATAATTCTCTTAGCCTAGAGTTTTAACAAGGAAATATCGCTATGGTCAACACAAACTAGAGTTGTGAAAAAAGAAAATATGAGAGTTCAAATTTCTTGGCCAAGAATTTTTTTCATCTCCTATGTGAGAGTTTTTCTAGGCCAAAAGTATTTATCAACAAAAATTAGGAAAAATTCCACATTTTTCTTGAACTAACAACTTCAGAGGAGCCAAATCCTTGCAAATATAAGAGTTAGATGAAGTGTTTGATACCACTAGATTTAAATATAAATCTAGTTTCTAATTATATAAGATATTTTTAGTTTTGGGAAGAATTGATATTTATTACTAATTTTATACTAAATTGTATCACTACAGATTTTGAGAGTTCTAAAAATTATCTGAATTTAAAATTTAATAACTTCAAAATCAAAACACCAAATCATTTGAAAATTCACATGGAGCTTCCTCTCTTTGTCCTCTTCAAAACAATATTTCTAGATGACTAATTGATGATCACATTAGAAAGAAAAGTGATGGATCATTGATTGTGTTGAAAAATCACCATTTTTTTTTGTCTTACCTTATTTCATGAAATGATAAAATGTAATAATTGAATTTGAACATTCCTAAAAAATATTCAATGTTCTAATGCAATCTATGTAGATTGTGATGATCTATTTTTTTTCCCAAAATGTATGACCATCTATAAAGACCATGGTAGTTTTTTATGTTACTCATTATACTTGCATAAAATTTTCAAGTATATGCAATCAATAAACATCAAATTTTTCTATCTATATTTCCATAAATAAATAAAAACATGATTACGGAGGAAAGACAATTTTCTCCAATTCTTACTTTTACTGTAAAGCAAATTTCTCAAAGAAAAAATGAGTTTCTAGTGGTTGAAGTTAAAGCAACATAAAAATTCACAATTTTTTATGTCAAAAATAGGCTAAAAGTGTTTCCCAAATTTTTGTTTACACCCCTATGGGGATATTTGGGCATTCTTAAAACATTATAACATTATATTGCAAGGACATTTCTTCTAGCTCTATATACAATGTTATCTTGATGTTTTCATAAAGCATTTCCCTCTTCGTAATGAAGTTAAACCAACAATTGCAAACGTGGACTGTACTGCTAATGTCCTCTCAAAATAAGAATAAGACACCTATGGATTTTATTAGTATGTAATTGATTACGTTTTAGAGACACAATTGGATTTTCCTAGTGCTTTGTGGTTTCTCCAAAATGACAATTTTTAAAAATCATTCCCCAAAACCACTTCAATGTGGCAAGCACTCAAGTTATTTTTCTCCCATGTATAGTCTCATTCTCACCTCCCACTTAACATTGTGTTTGATTTTTTTTTCATTCCTCAACAAAATTTGGAAGACAATTTGACAATATTGGGTTACAATCTTCTTTTTTCCATTGTCATTCATACATAATAGAAGGTTAGACTAAATTGGTTAATCACACTTTGTAACACGCACTTCATATTTCTACCACACAAATAATAAACAACAACGGGATTATGATTACATGTTCTTTAATATAGTTATAATCATGTTATCCATGTGTTTATTGGTCATTCTCCTTTCAAGATCTATAATGGGTAGCATGATTCGGCCCCTTATGGGCTACTCATCACTTTTCCTCTTACTATCTTATCACCAACACATTGAGCAACACATCACATCATCCTTTGTTTAGAAATTGGCTATTGTTCATTCGAAGGTTGCTAATTCCCTTCCATCTTCACCATATTATTACACATATTGTTATAATATTATCACTAACACAATGAGAAACACATGACATGTTCCTTTGTTCAGAAATTGGCTACCACCCATTCTTAGGTTTCCAATTCCTTTCAAACCACCCTTGGCTGGTCATAAATGCCTTAAGGATTACCATTGAAGCTTTGTACATTTTCAAACTAGTGACAATTTAGAGTTATTATATAGAAAAATAATGTTTTTAGGCGTGGTGTCATCACAAACTCAAGCCTATTTGCTATTGTCCCTTTATCATTCTTCAATATATTGATGAAAATGCATATCATTGGGATTTGGCTTCACTAGTCAAAATCCATAATATTGTCAATATTAACCATCTCCAGATATAGGAGCCACCTATTATGGAAGAGAAAATTTAAGTCTCCCACTTAAGGAATAATATTTTAAATGTTTAGTGGCATTAAAAGTTAGATACAACAGTGGACCTCAAAAGTTAGTATCAAATTAATTCCTATCTTGTTGTGTGCGAGATGGTTATTTAAACTATTTTTGAAAACACATTCCTGCATCTTATTGAGAAAGTGAAGTCACTTTATACTAGAATAGAGAGAAACTAATATGCCATGTCTCGCGTATTATAATTAACTAATATTAAAAAAATTAATAAATAGGTGGAAAACTTTATAAATTACGTAGGTTGATTTACTTTAATATTGTATAATTAAATTGAATATTACATATATATAATTAATCCTTTATAAAAGCATGTAAATTTTTGTTATATAAAAAAAATTAATAATTTATTATTATATATATATATATATATATATATATATATATATATATATATATTATATATAATAATTATTTTCTATTTGATGTTTATAAAAGAAATGTTGATGTGGAAGGTAGATTTATAAAGAATCATGTTTATACAAGAGAATCATGATGCTTACTCAAGTAAGATGCTAGTCTTTGATGGGATACACTATAGTTATGATGGAGGCTTATCTCATGTCCCTAGGGTTACATGTTTGGAGCTTTGCTTTAGTTGGTTATGTTGTCCCAACAACCCCTCCTACAGATGTAGATGGTAAAAATATCTATGGAAATAATGAAAAAGGAAATAATGTCATTCTCTTTGGTCATAGTCAATTTGAACTAGTAAAGGTGATGCACTATAAGTCACCCAAGGGAGTGTGGGACAAACTTAACAAGAGCCATGAAGGAGATGAGAAATTTAAGCAAACCAAGCTTAACACCTTCAGAATGAGATTCAAGAGCTTAAGGATGATTGAAGAAGAAAGTATAACAAAATATTTGCTTAGAGTTGATGAAGTAATGAACATGATTAGAGGACTTGGTAAAGATCTCAAAGAGGAAGTAGTTGTTCAAAAGGTTTTGAGATCACTACCTATGAGATTCAATGCCAAAATATCAATCATTGAGGAGATGAAAGACTTGAAAAATCTTAAAATGGACCAACTACATGGAACCCTCATAGCCTATGAGATGAGATTAGGAAAAGAAAAGATTGAACAAAAGGAGGAAGCATTTAAAGTGTCTAAGAAAAATAAGAAGCACAAAGATCATCAAGAATGTTCTATTTGTGAATCTTATCAATAGTTGGCTCATTTTTCCATAAAATTAAAATGTGGTTCAAGTAAGTATAAGGGAAAGATACCCTTCAAATTCTTTGATTATGAAAGAGTTGGGCATTTTGCTTCAAGTGTCCTTATAAAGATAATCCATAAAAGGATAAAGTTTAGAAGCCCAGAGCCAAAGCTTAAAAATATTAGAAGAAGAAATCCTTCAAGAAGAAGGGGCTCTACTCCAAAGATGATAGTTTTACATCACAAACAAATAACATGATTTTTTTAAAAGTGAACCTATTGAGTTCTTACTCATGGCATTCAAAGCTGACTCCAAATTCAAACATTACTTAGATCTTGAGGAAGAAGAAGAAGGAGTAGCGTATCTTGAACGGGATGTTATCAGTGTTCTTGATGCGTTAAAGAAGGCCAGAAATAAGAGCAAGAAACTAAAAGAGAAACTATTGCGAGCTAAAGAATGTATGCTAACTTTGATAATGAGGAGTTTTTTTTATCAAAGATAAAAACATGAGGAAGCCATTAAAAGCAAAGACTAGAACTTCAATTAAGAGAAAAACAAAAAAAATGTGAAAAACTAGAAATGAGAAGAGACTCTTGAAACAAGAGTTGATAAAAAAAAAGGAGATGATTTTGGATGGGGAGAGATGAAGGGTGCCCAAATTGGCATCTTTTTAGCACTTGCCCAATACCTTTTAATCCATGTTTTTCCCATTTCCATCACATATTAATAACGTTTGCATCCATAATAACAATTTTTTGGTCAATGTATGACTATCCTCTTTATATGCCATTTCAACACTTATTCTTATGCATTTTTAGGAAATTATCACCCTTTTGTAGTATTAGTTGTATATAAGAGATAAGACTGCATAGGAACCTTACAAGTGGAGGTGTTGCAACTCTCTTAACAACTACTACAATTCCTTGCAAATACATAGGTGCTACAACTCTCGAGTGTAGTTTATGCAACTTTGTCTAAGCACAGATGTTATAACTTTGAGATATTGTGACAACTATTGCAACCTTTAGTTGTTGTTGTCATTTCTACAACTTTGCATGTTGCAAATCTCAGCTCATTGTTGTGCCACTCTCATCTCATCATGTTGCAACTCTTGCCTCTCCATGTTGTGACTCTTACCTCACCTATGTTGTGACTTTCACCTTAGTACAATTGTTGCAACTCTCATCATGGCTATTATTACAACTCTTGCTCAGGCTCATTATTGCAACTCTATGACAATTGCAGAAGTGCATTAGCCAACTGAAAGATTGTCACCTATCGATTAAAAAGGCTACAAATAACTACATTTTCTAATAGAGGAAAGTGACAAAGGAAAATAAGCACTTAGAAAAGGATGATGACTCAGTGACTACTTGTCACACAACTATTCAAGTCAACTTATGCTTGATTTGTTTAATCTTTGGGAAAATTGATGTAACAGGAGGGAAGCAATTGATTCTCATGGTTTTCCATCAATTTTTTTGATTAATTTAGATAGGAAACATTATGTATAAAAAACCCTACTCTCCTTGAGTTGTGTAATGAGAAAAAAAAATGCATATCTAGTTCGTTGGTTAATCAATCTTTTACTGTTATTGTCTTTCTAGTGTCATGTAATAAAAAGTTATTTTCCATTCCTATTAAATTGATAGTATGTTGAGTATCTATCACTACAAATTTTGTAAATTAATGCCTTGTCTAAGGAGGTAGGCCCCCCTCCTTAGTGAAGTATTGTCTATACTCATATTATATGTATAACATTATTACCCTGTTTTTCCTATTCTTGTAACACTGAATTATAATTGTTGCAACTTTGTATCATTGGTTTATTACTATAATTAATTCATTAATATTGTTATTTATTACAAAGTAATATTTTTTGCGATATTTATCCAACAATTTGTGACTTAGGTCATTGTTGCAACTCTGCACTACATTAGATTACTTTGTTTTCCAGAATTTGGATTGCTCTGTTTTTTATTTGGTTCAAATGGATTATTTTGTTTACAAAATTTTCTTCATAGCCCTATTTCCATTATAAAAAGGTGTGGTGTGATAGTTTGTGATTTATTGCATTATATTGCATGTGCAACTACATTTATGTTACAACAAGCAAGATCATCTTAACATTGGGGCAAGTCACTTTTGACTGTTGTGTGATTTAGTTTCTACAAGTGTGGAGTTACTTTCCTGCAATTTATATTAAGAAGTGTGCTCTACAAATGTGGACTTACTTTCCTATAATTTAGATTAATAAGTGTGCTTTTTACATTCCTACAAAGTGTGGATTGGATTGCATGTGTGGTGTGGATTTCTCTTGTTGACTAGTGAAAGCATATCCATATATTGCATTGTGAGACACATTTAGAATACTAAACTATATATTTTACTAGCACAAATGGTGCATGACAGTTCACAAGTTCCATATGAACCTTGGTTGATAATTAAATGTACAGACTTTTGGCTGTCTTTCTAAATAATTGGAAAGGTAATTTAAAGGCATGTAAGCCTTGAAGGCATTTTATTAGGCCATCTGCAATAGCTTTTATCCTCTTGGTTAGCTATAGAACATAATGAGGCATTCATTATAACTTCAATAGTCTCCTAGTTAGTGAGCTCAATGATATGGTGACCTATTCACTAAACTATGGATCCAAATCCATATCATTGAAGTTGAATCGACTACTCGTCATTCTTCCTATTGCTATCTTATCGCCAACACAATAAGCTACACATGACATCCTCCTTTGTTTAGAATTTGGCTACATTCATTTTGAGGTTGCTAATTCTCTTCAATCTACATTAGCTTGTTATAAATCTTGCTATAATATTGTCACTAACATAATGAGAAAAACATGGCATCATGCTTTGTTCAAAAATTAGTTACCATTCATTGTAAGGTTTGCTAATTCATTTCAACACCCCTTGGTTTATTTTAAATCCCTCTAGGATTACCACTAAGCCTTTGTACATTTTCAAATTGGTGACCATTTACAATTTTTATATGGACAAATAGTGTTTTAAGAGATGGTTTCATCACAAACTCAAGCCAATTTGCTATTGTCCTTTTATCACTCTTTAACATATGAATGATAATGCATATTACTCAGATTTGGCTTCACTAGTAAACATCCATACTATTGTTAATATCAATCTTCTCAAGCTATATGAGCCACCTATTATGGAAAAGGAAATTCAAGTTTCCACCTAGAACATAATATTGCAGATTCTTAGTGGTCGTTAGACACTAGATACATTACTAAAGCTCCACACCTACAAAATTGTTTAATAATAAATTAGTTCCTATTGTTAATATCAATCATCTCAAGCTATATAAGCCACCTATTATGGAAAAGGAAATTCAAGTTTCCACCTAGAACATAATATTCTAGACTTTTAGTGGTCGTTAGACATTAGATACATTAATAAAGCTCCACACCTACAAAATTGTTTAATAATAAATTAGTTCTTATCTTGTGAGCTATGAGACAATTGTCCCAATCTATTTTTAAAAACACCTTCTTACATCCTCATGTAAAAAATTAAAATACTATTATAAATTAATAATAAATATATAAAATAAAATAAAAATATGTATTTATTTATTTTAATATTGAATAATTAAAATAGGAGTCACCTAGGCAGGCAGAAGAATTGTTTGGACATCCAAAAATGGTCGATCTGGGCAAAAAAAATTCAAAAAATCTTGTAGAGACCATGTTTGAATCATGTTTTTGATGGTGGAAATAGATTCAACACCATCAAAAACTTCTTCTAGGACACTTAATATTATGAAGTTTGAGAGCTTTTACTTGGATTTACAAAAATCCCTGCGAACTTTATTCAAAATATGACCGAAATTTCAATAAATTTCAAAGCAAAAAAACATAATCATTAAACTACGACATTAAAATATACTGTTAAATATATATCAAATTAAAAAGAATAACAATAAAAAACCATTTCTTAAAATAAATCTATTCAAAATCTCAAATCTCAATTAATAAACTTTACAACTCATCATTGAATTATTTGTTATAAGAATAAAACTTTAATTGACATTGACATTGACATTACGTAGAACCAAGCCTACATTTGATGAAAAAGGAATTGTTATAAGCCTTTCATCCATGCACATAATCAAATATTAGTCTATCCATATGGGTTATTATAAGATATTAAATATTATGAAAAACTAATTTATTTAAATTTACACATTTTTTATTATTATTATTTTTAATTTTAATTTAATTTTAATTTTTTAATAATTAATTTTTGTTTTTTTTTTTTTTTATCTTCATATAAAGCTCATCTTCACTTTCGGCAAGAGCTAACATGCATACTATAAGGCATTAAATGCCCGACATACATGTTCTCTGTTAGTTCTTTAACACGCGGCGTGTATATTTTTTATTTATCTATCATTGCGCCCGCGTGTTAAAGAGCTAATAGAGGCGCATGTAGCCGGGCATTTAATGCCCTACAGTATGCCGGTTAGCTCTTGGCCTCACCCTCAGCCTCTCGTACCTTCGTTATCTTTGATCCTCTATTTAATATTACTTCAGCTAGAAAGTTCTAAAAGCCTTTTCTTGAGAGCATAGGCCGTCAATAAAACCCATGCTATTGGGCCATAAATGAAGGATAGGTATATATATCCACCATTCGATTTCGACCTTAGCAAAATCGAAAGCTAACCATATACACCCACCCTTCATTTATGGCCAGATAACATGCGACGGCCGAGAGCATACTTCATGCAAAAGGGTGGATAACAAAATTAATTTAATCCACCGCCACTGTTTTCTTCCTTTTCCAACACCGAATATTGCGCCCTTTTCCTAAACCTACATTCAAATCATCGTATTTCAAATGCCACACGAAACCAGACTTTGAACTTATCACCGGCGATCTTATTCGGAATTCCAAGCTTGCGTTCGTGGAAGCCTGCAGTCGCTTCAAATTATTCTGCAACGTGGTGACCGGCAGTGCACCGTTGAGATGTTCGTATGCAAATAAATACACTTTAATTTCCAGCGTACATGTGGGAGATTTTCCAGGGACTCCATACTTTACAAGCCTCCATCCTTGTTTATATTGGTCATTGATTTGACCGTTATCATTAAAGTTGAATATTATACCTTCCATCATTCAAAATTTCACTGGCCCGAGGGTTCGAATTTAGATTTTTTTTAACTTGTCATACTATTTTTTTTCAAGGTTTTGGATTTTTATGTTTTTAATCTCTAAAATTATGTCTTCCAAAAATGATATTTTCATAATGAATTAATCATTTACCAATAAAAAATTAATAAAAAATAATTCTAATTAAAAATAGCATTTCTTTCTCATTAAAAGTAGCATTTCGTTCTCACCTAGACAAGTGTGCCACCCTAGCTCACTAGAAGAGAGATGGTGTTAATTTAATTCACTATGGTTAAGAAATGATTACTCTTGGATCCATCCACATAATATTGATTTTATTGGAAGTTTATTGAGAACACTTTATGTCATAATCATTAATGATTATGGTCAGTGCAATAAGCGATGACATGATTTAATGATTGGAGTTGTCTATAATGTGATTTTTTGAAGATTTCGTTGACGGAATTCGGCAGAAGAAATTGATGTTAAATCTTGATTTGTTGCAATTAAAATGGTTTTTTAACTGCATATTTGGATTCAGCACCCTAAAAAACCCGTGGGACGCTTTGATTGTGCAGAAACTAGCTATCAAACTTGCGATTCCAATAAATTGCTGCCGAATTTTGACTGGAAAAACCCACCAGAAAAGCTTCCAAAAAGTCGCATTATAGACAATTGCTTAATGATTTACTATTTTGGGTAAATTTGCTATCCTCCTTTTGTTGAATGGTGTTTTGGAAGTTTGACATCAAAGTCAAATAACACAAGAAATAAAAGACATGAAAATACTAGTATCTAACATGATGACTCTAAAACATAATAGGGAAGACATGTTTTATGTTATATATTAAAAATATAAAAAATTAGTGAATTACACATAAAATATGAAATATATAAAATATTTATATGATGATACAAATTCAAACATATAACTAATGCATATAACCAAAATATTATTGAGTGCAATTTATCTCTAAATCAAAAAAAAAAACAAAGAGTCCTTAAATGGCTTGCAGCATCCAAAAATAAATCATGCTATAACAAATATCTAGTACTACATAGCATCAAAGTCATTTCCTATATTGGGGTCCTCATCATCGATTCACCCTCTAAGCATTAAAATTAGATAGAAAGAGATTAACATGTCAAATTGAGATTTTGTTTGTGTGATTGGTACCTTTTTACTAGGGTCATGATAAAGGAGTTCAATAATCAATTCCGCTAGCATCAAGGTACATAAAGGGCTTGGTCCTTTTAATTAAATGCTAGTTCCATACCCTCATATATGGCGAAATCCAATGTAAATGTTGTTATCCCCCAAATCCTGAAAAAATTGTTAGGTGTGCTGGATTTTTAGTAGAATAATTAATTATAGTTTCTCCATATGGAATCCAATGAGGTTGGAACTAATCTCAAACATCACGAGTCAATTAATGGTAATATTAAAAATTTAAATAAAATGATGAAAATGAATGATAAAGCAGAAAGCCACTTTTACTCTAAGAATTTAACATTACCATTAATTGCATTGCATTAGTAGGGCATGGAAAAATATGCTTCTCAATGTTGAAATTCTTTTTAACATTGTTTAATCGTCCTTAGTTATGCTCCAAAAGCTTTGAAATCTCCAAACATGTGACTAAATTGCGTGAGAATGAGGAAATAAATCAATTTTAAGATGATTCTTTCACTAGACACATGTCCAAATTTTGGGACATCAACAGGGCTTGTGTCCCACACCAATTAAACATGTGTCCTACGAATAAGCCATGAGTCAAAATCATGTCAGACACATGCCACCCACGTATCATGTCTACCACGTGTAATGCATATCACATGGAGAGGGGGAGGATGTGTCATGTTACTTAGCTTGTCAAATTTTTCTCGGGGAGAAGTTCTCCAACATTTGTGTTTCAGCTGAATTTTTCAAAGGGGAAGAAGATTGTTAATGAACGAGATTATCATTCAAACAATGAGGTATTTTACATTATTTCAGACCAGGTGCCGAATTTTGGGCACACAATAGGAAGATAGAATCAATAACTTCATACAATCGACCTGTAATAGTAACTAAAAATACTTATGGGTAAAGTCCTCCTTGAGAGGAATGATTCAAAATATGAGATTATGTTAATGATGGATGAGATCCAACTATAACTATGGGAAATGGATAAGCACTTAGAAATGATTGAGACTATCATTCTACATGGCAAGGGGTTATCCCCTCCTTACAATGGTGTGGATCTAAACCAATTGAAGTTTCCACCTCCTCTTGAATTTCCAAATGTTTAGTATATTTTTGTTTATGGTTGTTATTACTATGGTTATAGAGGTCACTTTTTATGTCCTAGATATATGTTCATGGATAGTTGTCACTATAAACTCTCAAGATGATATGCCTTGGTGTTATTATAGTTTTGAGGACATTTATTTTTTTGTTGAAAATGTTAAGTATATTATTATCTTTTTGAAACAAAAGTCCTATTACTTTACCTTTGGTTGACGTGTTATTCTAGTGATAGGCCAAGGAAAACAACAGGTTAGTATTGTTAGTATCCTTGGTGACTGTTTTAACCCATACAAAGACTTCTTTAACTTACATACCAGTTCTTTCTTACCCTTCACCGCAAAGCCTTCAAGTTGCTTCATGTAGATTTCCTCTTCCAAATCC
>APFE030846290.1:132586-149254 GCA_000404065.3 Pinus taeda
TTCCTTTCAATGTTACAATACATATTTATACATGCCGAAGCATCCAATATCATGGACCAAAAAACCATCACGTCCAATACCATGGACCAAAAAACCATCGCATCCAATACCATGGACCGAAACCATAGCGTCCAAAAAGACATGTGCGAAAATCATGCACAAAACCATAGGTGGGTCTGCCCAACCTAACATAGGGTCCAAAACCAAAATTTTCCGAGGCGCTGCCCTGGACCCCATAAAGTGGGGTTACGGGTACCCCTCAATCCCCCTATTAACTATGTGGAAAGAATATAACACAACCCAACAACTTGGTGCCAAACTCTTTGTCAAGTAAATTTATTGGGCTTCTTGCTACAAAACACCAAATTTCAATGTTATACCAAGATATCGAGAAAATACCCAAAAAAAACTCACACTAAAAATCATTACAAAACCAAGTTCTTTTGTACATGGATGATGGAAAATATTTATGTCAAGTGTCAACAATCTTTCTATCAATTGACGAGCTCAAGCATTGAAAAATCAAAGAATACTCTTGCATAACAAAAGGCTTTATATGGTTTTGTCCTAGTTAATAAACTTCAATTAATGAATCCTATTCACATCAATAATTCCCACTAATTGATGATACAAATATATCGGAGCACCAGAGAACCATAGAATCTGTCCTTTTAACAAAATGTTAATATGTCATTATGCTAAGAGGCCTTAACCTCTCAAGTGTTACGCTTAAGCACCCGACAACCAAGGGTTGTGATTGGTAGCTAACCATTTATCAACATATTGGAAAATCTTCGAAATTGTACATCAACTAAAAAAGTCAATATGCTAAGGGCCTTAACCTTAAGTACTTCGGTGCTAAACTTAAACACCATATGACCGAGGGTTGTAACCAAGAGCTTACCTCAATTCAAAAAACCAGAGAAATGCTTTAACAAAATCTTTGATGTAATTATTACGTGATGGCCAAAGTTCATTGTTGATATGTTTCATATGTGTGTAATCTAAAAAACCCACAAAATAGCTCATAAATTTAGTAAGATTATAAAAATTCTGGCATCAATTTTTGAAAATCTTGATTACACTGTCAAACTTCAGGATTTAGGGTGCCCGAGCGTTTTTGATGGTGCTAAATCTATTTCTACCATAAAAAAAAGATTCAAACACTCCAACTACTTAATTTTTTGAAAAAAAAACAAATTCCAACAAAAAAAAAAACTGCCACCCAAAACTATTTTATTGTATCAATAGACCACGCCTTTCCTATGCCAATACACTAATTTCCAACGCACATCATGCAAAATATTTTTCAGTCACTCCCTACTATACAAACATATTAGGAATGCCACCCTCCATTCTTGTTTATCTTGGTCATTGATTTACCCATTATCTTTAGAGTTGAATATTATTCTTTTCCTCATTCAAAGTTCCCCCGACTTCCACCTGAAGGAGAGAATCTTATTTTAAACATTGTCTTGAAGATGAGACTCGGTGTGGCCTCACACATTAGAGGATTGCTTTATCATTACAATTATATACTTAAAATAAATTATACTAGCAATTGCACCAAATGTTGCAAAGGAACGCCATAAGGCATAATTCGAGAAGCATCCTGACATAAAAATTAGTAAACAAAATTCTATTTATATGTCTTAAATCATAAGCAACAGTTTCATGTGAGCTATTAAAACCTTGAAAGCGTTCATTGCCAGTGGCATATTTCTATCACTGAAATGAAAATTCATTTAGCACCTAAAATTTGACAATCATATTCAATTAAGTTAAATTTGAGAAGCATCGTTACAAAAAAAATCATTGAAGATAAAATTAGTAAACAAAATACTATTCATCTATCCTAAATCATAAGCAATAGTGTCATGTGAGCTATTAAATCCTTGAAATTGTCCATTGCCAGTGGGATATCTCTTAAATGAAAATTCATTTACCACCTAAAATTTGACAATCATATTTTGTCTTTTTGTAGAGCATAACCATACCAATTTTCACCATATTCAATTCAACATCTATTTTAATAAAATACATTATATTATTGAAATGAATATCTATTTCCTTATATAAATTATTAATTAAAAATTTAATTGTGAATCGACATTGGATGAAATCATTTTAGTAATGAATGATACCACATATCATAAAGGTTCAATTTAAGAGGTAAGGAGATTAACCAAATAAATATACTTTATTGATCAAAGCTTTTTACAAAACATTCACATAAACAAAATTTGATCAAATTTTGAAATTCACAAAACTTGGTTTCCATCTTTATTGCATGAAACCATTACAAGAGAGACACTCTAAAAATGCACATAATTAAAATTTGATCAAATTTTGAAATCCACAAAACTTGTTTTCCATCTTAATTACGTGAAACAGTTACAAAAGAGACACTCTAAAAATGCCCCCATTTTTACATAAAAGAATTGGAACCTAATCACTCGACAAATTGGCATTTGAGTTTTCCATCACAAATTTTGTCCATTCATTTTCTATGGAAGCAATTCCCAAATCTAAAGCGGGTTGTCGTAACTCAAGGTCTCTAGCCTTACTACATTCAATAGATAGCAACAGGTTTTCCAAGTCTCCTCAATTTTTTTCCTACAAATACAACTTCACAACTTCCTAGTAATGCTTGTTTGCTCCGTAATGGCTTGGAAATTGTTGCTTTTGTTTTATCTAGGCCAAATTCCTCAATTTTCTTCCTACAGATACAACTTCACAACTTCCTAGTAATGCTTGTTTGCTCGATAATGGCTTGGAAATTGCTGCTTTTGTTTTATCTAGCCCAAATTGTACTTTGCATACAGCCATGAGCTTTGCAAACATTGCAAGGGTTTGGTTGAATTTTATATAGAGGGGAGTTTTATTTGAAGTCTATCAAATGTGCAGTATTGTAAAACAATTTTTCTAAAAGCAATGTATGGGAGAAAATTTGTTGAACTTCGAAGGCAAAGGCAGAGGCAGAAGCATCTTAGTTGAATGCTGAAAAGGACAATTTAGAACAACAAATCAGCTGTGAATAAGAGTCATATATGTCTGGAAGGGTTTGTTAAAATAAATCTAGAGAACTATGTATGAGGCTCTTTCTTAGATTCAACCCGTGAAGCTAGACCCAAAACCAAGTCAGAGTTAAAGCCTGAGAGTCTGAATATAGCTAGAGCACAAGTTTAAGCAAGATCCAACGCCAAGCCACTAGACCTGAAACCCATAGGACCCAGATTAAGCATGTGGAAAGTAAAGATAAAGATCCAGTTGATGGGGCCATCAACTAAAGAAGGAAGGTATGATCTGTAATCATACCTGGAACTAATTATTAAATATGGACATTAATGCTACTCATGTAGCAGAGTACCCCATAAAGGATTTCCCGGAGATCACTTTTACCATATGCACGAAGGTAAATGGGGCGCTGCCATTGGGACGATGTAGCACCTGCTACAAGAAGAAGACCAACAATGGAGAAAAATTTTGTGGTCAATGCATGTAGCACCGGCTGGAGGAATCTGAATCCTTGTTGCCAATGTCAAGCTTAAATTGTAATATCTGTTAAGTCTATGTAGGAGGCTCTATCTCAGATTCAGCCCGTGAAGCTAGACCCAAAACCAAGTCAGAGTTAAAGACTGAGAGTCTGAATATAGCTAGATCAGAAGTTTGAGAAAGAGCCAAAGCCAAGCCACAAGATCTAAAACCCACAGGACCCAGATTAAGCATGTGGAAAGTAAAGATAAAGATCCAGTTGATGGGGCCATCAACTAAAGAAGGAAGGTCTGATCTGTAATCATACCTAGAACTAATTATTAAATATGGACATTAATGCCACTCCTGTAGCAGAGTACCCATTAAAGGGTTTCCCGGAGATCATTTTTACCATATGCACGAAGGTAAATGAGGCACTGTCGTTGGGAGGATTCAGCACCTGCTACAAGAATAAGACCAACAATGGAGAAAATTGTTGTGGTCAATGCATGCAACACCGGCTAGAGGAATCTGAATCCTTGGACACTTATTAATTTAGTTGTGCTGGAAAATTTTAGTGCAACTAGCTGAGTACAGAAACAATAACAAAAGAGCGCACCTTAGAATCTTGAGATTAAAAAAGTGGAATTGGGGAACCATGTTGCTCTTCTCTGTATGATTCTTCTTTTAAGAGTTGAACCCATCCCTGAATGTCTTAGAATGCTGGCAAGATCCCATGTTCCTTAAAGATACGTTGAACGATCTTCTATAACATGTGTGGTAAAGAGAAGCAATTCAACGTGTGCAGTGCTAAGTATAGCAATGCATAACAAATTAAACAGTATCCTGCAAACTCAAAATGTCTATCATTTAATCAATTCTGCTACATTAGATTGAAATACTTGACAATGTGTCATTTAGCCTTCGCAACTAGAGGAAAACCTAGAATTGTATCTTAATTATTCCCACTGATTCTTCATAGATCTCATTTGCAGATTACATCTCATTGATCCAATTTTAATTGTTGACTAAATGGATGAAAATTTGTTTGCTAGACATCTGGTAAATGGTAATGTTGAGTATCAATCAACCATATATAATAAATTATAAATCATCTGCAAATGCTGAATAAATCTAACAAACTGAATGCTACCAGTATACCTGTTAGTGAAAACCTAGAATTTTATCTTAATTATTCCCACTGATTCTTCATAGATCTCATTTGCAGATTATATCTCATTGATCCAATTTTAATTGTTGACTAAATGGATGAAAATTTGTTTGCTAGACATCTGGTAAATGGTAATGTTGAGTATCAATCAGCCATATATAATAAATTATAAATCATCTGCAAATTCTGAATAAATCTGACAAACTGAATGCTACCAGTATAACTGTCAGTATTTCCTTTAAATTATGTAATTTAAGAGCATGCAAAGACAAAGTTTCATCTGATTATTTCTCATTCATCATTAACTAAATTCATTACCACAATTTACTAGGGAAGTGAAAATAAAAAAATGAAACCATGATTGAAATTTCAACTTAATTTGATTTACGTGGTAGTGGTAACCTATATTATCTGGTAAGAAAGGTATTGCAAAACATATTTGGAAAAAGAATTAAAAAATGAGATCATACATGAAATAGTAGAGATAGGTATGTTTAAATATGAGGTACCTGCAAACATTCTAATTATCTAAACTTAGAGTATGAAAAAAAATTGTGTTATGCAAGCCAAAATATGGCAAGAATCCAGCGGGAACCCAGATGGAGGAGTTGCAACAACTCTAAAAACCATCAAGGTTTCATACAAAAATATAGCCATAGGATGGCTATCGGACAAAGCAAAAATGCCAGAACTTGAACTGATTTGAAATGCAAAGGAATACAGGATAAGAATGACTGGTCTCTCCAACATCCCAATAATAGATGCCAGTAATCAAAAGCAAGATACAATGACCAGATAGAACCAATGAGCATGAACAATATCGACAAACATTCAAGATGTGTTTGGTGACATAGGGTGATCATGATTGATCAGGAAGACAATCCAATGAGAGCAGAGGAATACAGAATGTAATGGCTCATGAGTGAAATAACCAAATAACAGATACCAGTAACTGGAGGCAAGAGATGATTACTGGATACAAGAAGTAGAAACTATTTCCACAAAAATTCAAAATTTGTTTAGAGACACACGACAAGGATTATTGATGAGGCCAACAGTTCCGTGAGAGAAAAGGTTTAAAATCCATGGACATGACCTCGCAACAGGTATACAACACACGATGTCCATATTGCCTACCCTGGCAGGGCATGAGAAGCTCTCAATTTTGTGTCTACTTATGTAAGAATTTAGTCAGTTCGGTGCAGTCAATATTTTTTAATGTTAGAAGTGTAGCCACATGAGTCAGAGTAGTACTTATGTATGTGATTAGTTACTCTAATTAATATCAATATCCTATCAGAATGCACATGTGACAAGAATTACATGATGGGATAGTGTACCATATTACTGAAATAACATATACAGGAGATAAAAAGATAGATATAAATTCCTTACAGCTAATGAACAAGATAAATAATTCAAGCATTACCTGCAACAGTGAGCATCCCCTCATCATCATTCCATGTGTAGAAGCATGGAGGCCTTTTTATAGATGTGAATCAGATACTTGCTAACAGCCATAACGTATGATTTTTGGAACCGTCTTTGAAGCTCCAAAGACTTGCCAAAATCACTTTAAAGCTTATCACATATCTGCCATTCTTCAATAAAGTGGTTGTTATCTCCTTCTTGTATGCTTTTCTGGAAGGGGAGGGGGCAGAGGAGAGGACATGGGTATCGTCACTGTCCTTTTGCTTCTGCGTGATCATGAATCTAGCTACCTCCAAATTGATGGATCCTCTTGCCAGGATAAATCTGTCACTCTGTGATGGCAAAAACAATCAAACCAAATCCTAATTCGCACTTCCAACTGAACGTACCAAAAAAGGGTATCCACTTAAACAAATTTCGATGGTTGAGTAGAGAGGTTGATAACCTGTTGTGCCCTAGCCACATTTCACTGTAATAAACCCAATTTAGGGAATGACATGTTTGCAGCATATAAATTATCTGTAAAAACAAGGAGAGAATACATACGTTGTGTTTATTCATTGAAGCACCCTGTTTCTGCAGAGGACGGAGACATCGCTCCCCTGTGGAAGGCCTGTTGGAATTCATTGAACTGCAAGACGATTCCATTACTCCTACTCTAGCAAAATAACCAAACAAAACACAATGTATGACAAGAAATTCAACGTGTGCAGTGCTAAGTATAGCAATGCATAACAAATTAAACAGTATCTTGCACACTCAAAATGTCTATCATTTAATCAATTCTGCTACATTATATTGAAATACTTCACAATGTGTCATTTAGCCTTCGAAGCTAGAGGAAAACCTAGAATTTTATCTTAATTATTCCCACAGATTCTTCATAGATCTCATTTGCAAATTACATCTCATTGATCCCATTTTAATTGTTGACTAAATGGATGAAAATTTGTTTGCTAGACATATGGTAAATGGTAATGTTGAGTATCAATCAGCCATATATAATAAATTATAAATCATCCGCAAATTCTGAATAAATCTGACAAACTGAATGCTACCAGTATACCTGTCAGTGAAAACCTAGAATTTTATCTTAATTATTCCCACAGATTCTTCATAGATCTCATTTGCAGATTACATCTCATTGATCCAATTTTAATTATTGACTAAATGGATGAAAATTTGTTTGCTAGACATATGGTAAATAGTAATGTTGAGTATTAATCAGCCATATATAATAAATAATAAATCATCTGCAAATTCTGAATAAATCTGACAAACTGAATGCTACTAGTATACCTGTTAGTGTTTCCTTTAAATTACGTAATTTAAGAACAGGCAAAGACAGATTTTCATCTAATTATTTCTCGTTCATCATTAACTGAATTCATTACCACAATTTACAGGGGAAGTGAAAATAAAAAAATGAAACCATGATTGAAATTTCAACTTAATTTGATTTATGTGCTAGTGGTAACCTATATTATCTGGTAAGAAAGGTATTGCAAAACAGATTTGGAAAAAAATTAAAAAATGAGAACATCCATGAAATAGTAGAGATAGGTATGTTTAAATATGAGGTACCTGCAAACATTCTAATTAGCTGAACGTAGAGTATGAAAAAAATTTGTGTTATGCAAGCCAAAATATGGCAAGAATCCAGCGGGAACCCAGATGGAGGAGTCACAACAACTCTAAAAACCATCAAGGTTTCATACAAAAACACAGCCACAAGATGGCTATCGGACAAAGCAAAAATGCCAAAACTTGAACCAATTTGAAATGCAAAGGAATACAAGATAAGAATGTCTGGTCTCTCCAATAGCCCAATAATAGATGCTAATAATCAAAAGCAAGATACAATGAACAAATAGAACCAATGAGCGTGAACAATTTTGACAAACATTCAAGATGTGTTTGGCGACATAGGGCGATCATGATTGATCAGGAAGATAGTCCAATGAGCGTAGAGGAATACAAAATGTAATGGCTCATCAGTCAAATAGCCAAATAACAGATACCAGTAACTGGAGGCAAGAGATGATTACTGGATACAAGAAGTAGAAACAATTTCCACAAAAATTCAAAATTTGTTTGGAGACATAGGACAAGGATTATTGATGAGGCTAGCAGTTCCATGAGAGCGAAGGTTTAAAATCCATGGACATGACCTCGCAGCAGGTATACAACACACGATGTCCATATTGCCTGCCCTGGTAGGACATGAGAAGCTCTCAATTTAGTGTCTCCTTATGAAAGAATTTAGTCAATTCAGCGCAGTCAATATTTTTTAATGTTAGAATTGTAGCCACATGAGTCACTGAGTCAGAGTAGTACTTATGTATGTGATTAGTTACTCTGATTAATATCAATATCCTATCAGAATGCACAGGTGACAAGAATTGCATGATGGGATAGTGTACCATATTACAAAAATAGCATATGCAGGAGATAAAAATATAGATATAAATTCCTTACAGCTAATGAAGAAGATAAATAATTCAAGCATTACCTGCAACATTGAGCATCCCCTCATCATCATTCCATGTGTAGAAGCATGGAGGCCTTTTTATAGATGTGAATCAGATACTTGCTAGCAGCCATAATGTATCATTTTTGGAACTGTCTTTGGAGCTCCAAAGACTTGCCAAAATCACTTTAAAGCTTATCACGCAGTTTCCATTCTTCAATAAAGTGGCTGCTATCTCCTTCTTGTATGCTTTCTGGAAGGGGAGGGGGCAGGGGAGAGGACATGGGTATCGTCACTGTCCTTTTGCTTCTGCATGATCCTGAATCTAGCTACCTCCAAATCGATGGATCCTCTTGCCGGGATAAATTTGTCACTCTGTGATGGTAAAAACAATAAAACCAAATCCTGATTCACACTTCCAATTGAACTTACCAAAAAAGGGTATCCATTTAAACAAATTTCGATGGTTGAGCAGAGAGATTGATAACCTATTGCCCCCTAGCCCCATTTCACTATAATAAATCCAATTGAGGGAATGGCATGTTTGCGACATATAAATTATCTGTAAAAACAAGGAGAGAATGCATACGATGTGTTTATTCATTGAAGCACCTTGTTTTTGCAGAGGACAGAGACATCGCTCCCTCGTGGAAGGCCTGTTGGAATTCATTGAACTACAAGACGATTCCATTACTCCTACTCTAGCAAAATCACCAAACAAAACACAATGTATGACAAGAAATTCAACGTGTGCAGTGCTAAGTATAGCAATGCATAACAAATTAAACAGTATCCTGCAAACTCAAAATGTCTATCATTTAATCAATTTTGCTACATTAGATTGAAATACTTGACAATGTGTCACTTAGCCTTCAAAGCTAGAGGAAAACCTAAAATTTTATCTTAATTATTCCCATTGATTCTTCATAGATCTCATTTGCAGATTACATCTCATTGATCCAATTTTAATTGTTGACTAAGTGGATGAAAATTTGTTTGCTATACATCTGGTAAATGGTAATGTTGAGTATCAATCAGCCATATATAATCAATTATAAATCATCTGCAAATTCTGAATAAATCTGACAAATTGAATGCTACCAGTATACCTGTTAGTGTTTCCTTTAAATTACGTAATTTAAGAATAGCCAAAGACAGAGTTTCATCTGATTATTTCTCGTTCATCATTAACTGAATTCATTACCATAATTTACTGAGGAAGTGAAAATAAAAAATGAAACCATGATTGAAATTTCAACTTAATTTGATTTACATGGTAGTGGTAACATGTATTATCTGGTAAGAAAGGTATTGCACAACAGATTTGGAAAAAAAAATAAATTAAAAATGAGAACATCCATGAAATAGTAGAGATAGGTATGTTTAAATATGAGGTACCTACAAACATTCTAATTAGCTGAATGTAGAGTATGAAAAAAATTTGTGTTATGCAAGCCAAAATATGGCAAGAATCCAGTGGGAACCTAGATGGAGGAGTCGCAACAACTCTAAAAACCATCAAGGTTTCATACAAAAATACAGCCACAGGATAGCTATTGGACAAAGCAAAAATGCCAGAACTTGAACCGATTTGAAATGAAAAGGAATATAGGATAAGAATAACTGGTCTCTCCAACAGCCCAATAATAGATGCCAGTAATCAAAAGCAAGATACAATGACCAGATAGAACCAATGAGCGTGACAATTTCGACAAACATTCAAGATGTGTTTGGCGACATAGGGCGATCATGATTGATCAGGAAGATAGTCTAATGAGCGTAGAGGAATACAGAATGTAATGGCTCATTAGTCAAACAGCCAAATAACAGATACCAGTAATTGGAGGCAAAGGATGATTACTGGATACAAGAAGCAGAAACAATTTCCATAAAAATTCAAAATTTGTTTGGAGACACAGGACAAGGATTATTGATGAGGCCAACAGTTCCATGAGAGCGAAGGTTTAAAATCCATGGACATGACCTCGCAACAGGTATACAACAAACGATGTCCATATTGCTTGCCCTGGAAGGGCATGAGAAGCTCTCAATTTAGTGTCTTCTTATGTAAGAATTTACTCAGTTCAATGCAGTCAATATTTTTTAATGTTAGAATTGTAGCCACATGAGCCAGAGTAGTGCTTATGTATGTGATTAGTTACTCTGATTAATATCAATATCCTATCAGAATGCACACGTGACAAGAATTACATGATGGGATAGTGTACCATATTAAAAAAATAGCATATACAGGAGATAAAAAGATAGATATAAATTCCTTACAGCTAATGAACAAGATAAATAATTCAAGCATTACCTACAACATTGAGCATCCCCTCATCATCACTCCATGTGTAGAAGCATGGAGGCCTTTTTATAGATGTGAATCAGATACTTGGTAACAGCCATAACGTATCATTTTTGGAACTGTCTTTGAAGCTCCAAAGACTTGCCAAAATCACTTTAAAGCTTATCACGCAGCTGCCATTCTTCAATAAAGTGGCTGATATCTCCTTCTTGTATGCTTTTTTGGAAGGGGAGGGGGAAGGGGAGAGGACATGGGTATCATCACTATCCTTTTGCTTCTGTGTGATCATGAATCTAGCTACCTCCAAATTGATGGATCCTCTTGCCAGGATAAATCTGTCGCTCTGTGATGGAAAAAACAATAAAACTAGATCCCGATTCACACTTCCAACTGAACGTACCAAAAAATGATATCCACTTAAACAAATTTCGATGGTTGAACAGAGAGGTTGATAACCTATTGCCCCCTAGCCACATTTCACTGTAATAAACCCAATTGAGGGAATGACATGTTTGGAGCATATAAATTATCTGTAAAAACAAGGAGAGAATGCATACGCTATGTTTATTCATTGAAGCACCCTGTTTCTGCAGAGGATGGAGACATCGCTCCCCTGTGGAAGGCCTGTTGGAATTCATTGAACTACAAGACAATTCCATTGCTCCTACTCTAGCAAAATAACCATACAAAACACAATGTATGACAAACAATCAATGTGCCTAAATTTAAACTTGCAAAACAAAAAAAAAACAATAGTGTAGAGGAATTTGAATTCTAAAAGCTAGCCTTCTTCAAAGAAGGCACAAGATCTTGTCGCCACAGGTACGCCCAATAAAGGAGAAGAGAGGAATCTTGCTTATGGGGGCCATAAACTTGATGAAAGGTCTCGTACCTTGAAATAATTACTCAACATAGCGACATGGGCATTCATGCCATACTAGCAGTACAATCCCCTTCAAATGGTTGGAGGAAGATCAACTTTGGACATTAGGGTTTCTTAAAATGAAGCATTGTGGTATATGGAGGGCGGGAATTAAAAACAGTCATTTCTATACTAACCACTCCATTTTGAAATTTATGTGCCCAACAGATTTCATCCAAGATTGTGCATAAACTGAGAAACCTCTGCAATTTCTAGTTTTTTGTCATATAAATCCTAGCAATTTCCAGTTTTCCATCACAAAACTCCTCGCAGTTAAAACCCAAAGTCATTAAAAACAAATCATCCTCACAGTTAAAACCAAAATCATTAAAAACAAAGCATTGAAAACTAAAAACAATCGAGACTACACAGTCCATTTTGAAATTTATGCCCTTGCCATTCGAAATTTACCTGCACAATGGCCAGGAGCTTCAAGCAAGATCGTGGACGATTGGACTGCACAATGGGGAGGAGATTCAAACAAGATCCTGGACGATTGAAATTTATGAGCAGATTCAAGAAAGCGGACATGGATTCGTAGAACAGTGTTTCATAAAACCTACGGAAATCGTTATTTATATGGTTTCAAGGAGGTAAGATAGGATAGTTTCAGTTATAACGAGAACTTTAATCTAATGATCGTAACTATTTTAATCGTCTAATATGAAATTAGAGCGATCATAGCAAGACAGATAAGGTAAGATGAAAGTTGATTTCAAAGGGAAACGCCTTACGACATAATTAAATCAGTCTGACAAATCACATGTCATCAACGCCACATGGTTTTAACAACAAGGGCTTACACCTTCTTTAAGAAAGTATTATTATACAAGATACATTTCACTAAAATAAAATGAAATGCTGTGAATATCACTAAATTGTATCCAGTTTTCTTTTAAGAATTAGGTGTATTAAAAAAATGTAATATTTATGTTCTCACATATAAGTAAATAGCATTTGAAAAAATAAAATGGCAATGAATAGTTTTAGTAATAACTTTTGAAAACACAGTTTACCAACAGTATTTATCTTCACTAAAATAAAATGGTGTTAATAACGATATATTTTTATATAAATGTTAAATAAAAAAATATATATTAGTATACTTATTAATATAAATAGAATGTATTAATATTGATACTAAGTAAAATTATATATATAATTGAGTGAGAGATTAAAGTGACATTTTGTTTTTATCTAAGGTATTTAATTATGAAGACATGTATAACACTCTCATTTATTGTGTACCGGATCTGGTGAAAATTTCATATAATAAAAGTTAAAAACAATAACCACGGTTGATGGGACACTTATTCCAAGCTGAATATTGGGCAAGACATCCTAGGGGGGTGTTCATTGGTTGTTTATGGCTAAGGCATTAAAAGGCAAAAAAGCATTTTTGGCACATTTATTTATTAAAATAATGGAAATTAGGAGAAAACGAAGGTGAAAGGTCACATGTTTCATGTGAGGAGGAAAATGAAGGAAAATAATGAAAATGAAAAAAGTAGAGGTATCATCCATCAGAAAGGCTTCTGAGGATCAATAGGTAACCTTTTGCCAGTTGAGTGTTGGAGCTCTCTTTCATTATTCTCTCTCTCTCTCTCATACTCTTGGATACTTAAGGTTTTCTTGGAGCACAAATGGAGGTTGTAGCATACTTGGATTCTTGGAGAAAAAAGGCAAAGGAAGAGCATGAAAGCACAAGAAGGCATTGACATCAACAACTACATTAGATTTTCTTGCAGGTACCGAGTTGCATGTATGATTTCTTCACTAGTTTTGACATGTATGGCATATGCATGTGGTTTCTTGGTTGTGATCTGTCATTGGCATGGAGGATTACCTGGATCGACAATGGATTGCCTAGCCTTGCCATTTCTTGGATAGCCATGGTGATTGCAGGTTTATTTTCATTGTTTATTTTTGGTTGGTTCTCATGTTTCCTTATCTTAGGTTGAGTTATTAGTCCTGGAAGCCTTAGTTGAACAAACACTCTGGAAGCCTTGTAACAACTTGGGTTGAGTTATTAGTTCTGAAATTCTTAGTTAGGAAAACTCTCTAGAAGCCCTTGGAGAGTTGGGTTACTAGTCCTAGACGTCTTGGTTGAACAAACGCTTTGGAAGCCTTGTATAAGTTGTGGGTTGAGTTACTAGTTTTGGAAGCCTTGGTTGGACAAATGCTCTGGAAGCCCTGGAAGGCTTGGATGGAGACCAATATGATGATGGTTTTGTGATGTCGAACCATGAAGTGGAATCACTATTTGATGGGTTGAGGTGGATGGCCTCTAGAAACCTTGGATGAATTATGATTGATGTATTCTATGATGTCCCACATTCATGCTTGGCATATGGCACAGGGGTGAATGGCTAGAGAGGGATTTGGCTCAGCCATTCTAAGGTCGGGTGGAACATGGTAGTTCCATCTCAGGTTGGTTTATGCATTCATTAATGAGAAATTCATTCCCTTGATTTTCATGTGTAAAGGTACTAATGTAGATATGGATTTTGATGGCTAATATGTTTATTGTATTTTTGTTCCTACTATGTTGGTTATATGCACATTTTAAGACAACAACTATGTATGGCTCTCAACATGTTCTTACATGTATATGAATGGGTAATGTGCCTATGACATAATAGATGAATGTGTAGAAAATGGAATGAGGGAGCAATGGTTAGTAGTGATTCTTAGATAAGTATGAGACCCCTACACTTAAATATTTTGTTTACACTTGTAGGTTACATGTCGATGATATGTTTGATGAAAAGTTTGTCGTGGCGAGTAGGGGTTTGGTTAAATTCTTGATCAACTATTTACTTTTGCATCATTGTTTCCATGTACTCTACTTGATTCTAAGCTTCATTCCATTCTAGGCAGTGGCCTGGGCTCTAGGCCTAAAAAAGTGGCTTAATTCCCGGGGTTGGTACAAAAATGGCAAGTTTGGTCCACATTCGTTGGTAAGAAGGCCTATGAGAGCGACTTTGGGTTTCTGGCCACTCCCTTTACCATAGCATGAGAGAAACTATGGCCTAAGAGACCTAAAACAAAAGTGGAACCCAAGGACAAGCTGTCTAAGTGGTTGACTTGTCTCTTGAGGGTTCTATTGATGATGTTGGATGAATGCATGTGATGTTCTGTTGATTCCACTTCCTTGAGGTCACATAGGAGGTCGAATCTGATCATAGTAGCCTCTCGTCTATGTTTACCTAGTTGGCTTGGTTTCTTTGGGTAGGCCTGAGAGGAGGGTGTTACAGAGTGGTATCAGAGCATGGTTCAACTCTTGGACTGGATGGGTTTGAAGGTTTTAACCCCATACATAAATTACTTGCATACGAATTCTAAAACATAGAAAATAAACAATGTGAGATCATAACACATAAAACACATATACACAGAGCTTTTCCCCTAGATCCAAAAATCGGGACTACCAGCTTGATTTTTCATTATGTTCCTTTTAATGTTATAATACATATTTATAGAAGCCAAAGCATCCAATACCATGGACTGAAAACCATCGCATCCAATACCATGGACTGAAAACCATCGCGTCCAATACCATGGACTGAAAAACCATCGCATCCAAAAAACATGTGCAAAAATCATGCACAAAACCATAGGTGGGTCCGCCCAACCTAACATAGGGTCCAACTACGTGGAAAGAATATAACACAACCCAACATTCTCCCACTTGTTGTTTTATTTCCACAAGGGGCCACAGGAGAGCTTAGTCATTTTTCCAACCCTAAAACGCCCATTGTTTCTCTACACCAGGAGAACTTCTCAGAGCTCACAGATTTTTTCAATGCATCTACAGTATTCTTCAAAGTGTCCACCTTTACCAGCAACACCTTTTTGTCTTCTATCATATCCCTCACAAAGTGATACTAAACATCAATGTGCTTTGTCTTTGAATGATATTCAGGGTTCTTTGCCAAGAAAATTGCACTTTGGTTGCTACAGTCTATCCTTATAGCTTCATGTACTAACCCCATACTTGAACACAATCTCTGCAACCAAACTGCTTCCTTGCTTGCATGAGTAGCTGCCATGTATTCTACCTCTATAGTTGATAGTGCCATTACAGATTGTTTCTTACTCATCCAACTCACTACACCTCCAAATAGGTAAAACACATTACCACTTGTAGATCTTCTCTGGTCTAGATCTCCAACCCAATCTGCATCAACAAAGCCACGAATATCCAACACTTTATCCAATCCTGGTCTTCCTTAGTAGCACAAATCATAATCACTAGTGCCACGCAAATACCTGAAAACTCGCTTCATTGTTGTCCAATGCTCTTTTCCTAGTTTTGACATAAACCTGCTCAATACTCCCACTACATGTGTAATGTTTGGTCTAGTACAGACCATTGCATACATCAGGCTCCCGACTACACTTGCATATGGAACACGAGACATATCCTCTTCCTCTTCTTGTGTCTTGGGACACTATTCAGCAGATAACTTTACACCTACAGGAATAGGAACCTTCACAGTTTACTATCCTGCATATTAAACCTCTGCAATATTGTCTCGACATACTTCCTCTGGCTTAACTAGAGCTTCCTCTTTTCCTGATCTCTTTTAATTTCCATGCCCAAAATATAGTTTGCATCACCATGATCTTTCATGTTGAATTTGGAGGACAATTGGGTCTTCAAATCTTGGATAATTTCTTTGTCATTTCCAACCAGCAACATATCATCCACATACAAAACTAGATAAATAACACAGTCACCAATTAATTTAAAATACACACAGAGATCTGCTTTGCTTCTGGTGAAGCCAAGTCCCCGTATAAATGTATCAAATTTCTTATACCACATCCTTGGTGATTGTTTTAACCCATACAGAAACTTCTTTAACTTGCATACCAGTTCTTTCTTA